>JAVKPL010012173.1:0-56890 GCA_032173675.1 Gastrolobium villosum | reverse complement strand
GGGGTTACCCCCAAAAGGCCTCCACTAGGAAAGGTTTCCACACCCATATATATGGCATGCTTTGTTCTCCTTTCCAACCGATGTGGGACATTACATCCTCCCCCACTGGGAATACAGCGTCCCCGCTGTACACACCGGTCCAGGACCAGGCTCTGATACCATCTGTAACAGCCCAAACCCTGTAGCAGATATTGTCCGCTCTGCCCCCTTCCGGGACTCACGGTTTTACGTTCTGGGGTTACCCCAAAAGGCCTCCACTAGGAAAGGTTTCCACACCCATATATATGGCATGCTTTGTTCTCCTTTCCAACCGATGTGGGACATTACATCCTCCCCCACTGGGAATACAGCGTCCCCGCTGTACACACCGGTCCAAGACCAGGCTCTGATACCATCTGTAACAGCCCCAAACCCTGTAGCAGATATTGTCCGCTCTGCCCCCTTCCGGGACTCACGGTTTTACGTTCTGGGGTTACCCCCAAAAGGCCTCCACTAGGAAAGGTATCAACATCCATATATATGGCATGCTTTGTTCTCCTTTCCAATCTGTAACAGCCCCAAACCCTGTAGCAGATATTGTCCGCTCTGCCCCCTTCCGGGACTCACGGTTTTACGTTCTGGGGTTACCCCCAAAAGGCCTCCACTAGGAAAGGTATCAACATCCATATATATGGCATGCTTTGTTCTCCTTTCCAACCGATGTGGGATTTTACATCCTCCCCCACTGGGAATACAGCGTCCCCGCTGTACACACCGGTCCAGGACCAGGCTCTGATACCATCTGTAACAGCCCCAAACCCTGTAGCAGATATTGTCCGCTCTGCCCCCTTCCGGGACTCACGGTTTTACGTTCTGGGGTTACCCCCAAAAGGCCTCCACTAGGAAAGGTATCAACATCCATATATATGACATGCTTTGTTCTCCTTTCCAACCGATGTGGGATTTTACATCTGATGTAATGTCCCACATCGGTTGGAAAGGAGAACAAAGCATGCCATATATATGGGTGTGGAAACCTTTCCTAGTGGAGGCCTTTTGGGGATAACCCCAGAACGTAAAACCGTGAGTCCCGGAAGGGGGCAGAGCGGACAATATCTGCTACAGGGTTTGGGGCTGTTACAGATGGTATCAGAGCCTGGTCCTGGACCGGTGTGTACAGCGGGGACGCTGTATTCCCAGTGGGGGAGGATGTAATGTCCCACATCGGTTGGAAAGGAGAACAAAGCATGCCATATATATGGATGTTGATACCTTTCCTAGTGGAGGCCTTTTGGGGGTAACCCCAGAACGTAAAACCGTGAGTCCCGGAAGGGGGCAGAGCGGACAATATCTGCTACAGGGTTTGAGGCTGTTACAAATGGTATCAGAGCCTGGTCCTGGACCGGTGTGTACAGCGGGGACGCTGTATTCCCAGTGGGGGAGGATGTAATGTCCCACATCGGTTGGAAAGGAGAACAAAGCATGCCATATATATGGGTGTGGAAACCTTTCCTAGTGGAGGCCTTTTGGGGGTAACCCCAGAACGTAAAACCGTGAGTCCCGGAAGGGGGGCAAAGCGGACAATATCTACTACAGGGTTTGGGGCTGTTACACATTGCATTGGTTGAAGTGATAAAGACATTTTGTTCTTGTTAGCTTATGGCCAAAATAGCCAACCTGTATGAATTTTTCCATTGCTAGCCCACCTGTATGAATTTTTCCATTGCTAGCCCCTTGAGCCTGAACTTATTTTGTTGTTAAATGACCTGTGGCCTGATTGATGGCTTAGCCTATATCCATAAGACTTACCTTGATTGAGATTGAATTATTGATGTGTTGAAAATAAAACAAAGAAATCGAGGTAAGCTCCATAAAGGTCAAGTAATTGGGGATGTAAATTTCATCTGTGCCCTTAAAACAAAAGGGAGAAAAAGGAAAAAGCAAGAAAAAGACAAGAATGAATGTGCATAAAAGGTGGCTGGAAGGAATTATTTCCCGAAATTCTGTGGGAATGTTAGTGGAGTAAAACCATTGAGTTGAATGTGTTAAAATGAAATGATATCAGTTTTTCAATCTCATTGTTGTTTGAGCTACTGTCCATATATTCCTACCCATTGCCCAGGCCAAGTCACAACCTGTGAAGCCCTTTTGATCAATTGATGCATGTGTTTGATTCTTCATTTTTAAGAATTTTTAAGAATATGATCAAGCCTATGGTAGTGTTAGCTGTGATTGATTGAGTGCTCATGATACCCTTAAACACTGAGTGTTGAGCGGACATTATTTATCTATGTGAGGGGTAATCAATGTAGACTTATATCTTTAAGAAGCTGATGACATTGTTGGGAGTTTATGATATTGGGTCAGGCATGCATGACGTATTGTGTCTGAGAATGTCTATGGATTGTTATGTTGGATTAATTGAATATGTCCTGGATTGAGTCTTGTACATTGCTGGGGACAACAACGTTTAAATCTGGGAATGATTTGATGTGCCTCTGGCAGATGTAGTTTTCTAAGTTAAAATTGATAAGAACTGAGTCATAAAAGAGCAATTTAAATACATATTTGCTATTATATTGATTCTTTCTATGTCAATGATATTTCTCACCTATCGGTTGTGTTTATAGAGGTAAAAGAAGTGAAAATTATAAAATTATAAAAAGCCTGTTGACGCGACTCCACACGGGTGTAGCACGGTACAAATTCCAGCAACATGGCGCGGACTGGCACCACACTGGCGCGGACCCCCGCCAGTTTACGAACTTCACAACGGAGCTCTGCAAGTGGCGCCAATTGGCGCCACAATGGCTCCGAGTGGCGTCGGTTCTTTGGAGAATTGCAAATTGGCAGTGACACGGTGCCTAGTGGCGCCGCAATGGCGCTAACTAGCGCCAAATTCTGAATTCTACACCGGTACTGTTGGAACGGGCCAACTGGCGCCGGTTTTGAGGGAATTGGCGATTTTTGACAGAGGTTTGCGAGAAAAATTACGCCGTGTTGTCCGAGGGCACTTTTGGAAGAAAGAAGCGAGGCTTATAAATAGGATCCTTATGACAGAATTAGGGAACCGAACCTTATTCCATCCAGAAGAGAGTCGACGATGGTGCTCAGAGAATTCTTCCACAAATCTATTTATTCTTTCTCTCCTTTTAATTTATCAAGTTTATGAATATTGAATATTTACCCATGATAATGGTTGGCTAGTTCTTTTTATTGTAGTTAGGGTCACGAACCTTATGTGAACCCTTGTTACAACAGATTGGTTTATAATTATTCGTTTATATAATTATCTTTATTTCTACCTTGTGTGTATTTTATATCTTCTTTATTAGAACTGATCAATCTAATAGTTGAAGATAATCTGGGGGTTAGATTAGAATCCTAGATAGGACTATTGGGGTTTTGATCTTGAAAGAGGGTAGGATAACGGTTCATATGCATGCTAGGAATAGATGTGTATTGAATTGCGGATGCCTAAATTATTGAGTATATTGCTTAATACGATGAGGAACATTGCAAGGAATTTGGGGTTCCAATTGGGATTAAAGGGTTAACCTTGCAAGGAATTGAGGGTTAACTATTAATATTTTTAGATAATAATTTTATCTGAGTAATTTTATAAATGAATATTGTAAATAAATACAGAGTAAGAAGCGAGAATCATTTGGTGAGTGTATCCTGGCTACAATGCTTTTCTTATCCCTTTTACAAATCAATTCTCATTTTTATTGATTTATTTCTCATAACAAAAAGCCAAAAACAAGTCTTTATTTTCAGTTCTCATTTTTACACAAATCGACAATATTTGTCACAAACTATTTGAACTCCTCCATTCTTGAAAGGACAATTATTTGATATTCGATCTCAATCCCCGTGGATACGATACTCCAGTTACTTTCTATATTACTTGTGCGATCGGTATACTTGCCGGAGAGCATCAAGCTCGCTAAAGTGCATTCCAATGCGCTTTTTCCATAAGTAGCTAAATTCCTTT
The DNA here is from genome assembly GCA_032173675.1 of Gastrolobium villosum. Taxonomy (NCBI): domain Eukaryota; kingdom Viridiplantae; phylum Streptophyta; class Magnoliopsida; order Fabales; family Fabaceae; genus Gastrolobium; species Gastrolobium villosum. Next base: position 52,914 of record JAVKPL010012173.1, on the reverse strand, counting down.
GTAGTTAGTGTTAGATGAAACCCAATTGAATATTTATGTTTCTGAATTAATCTTTAATGCAATTTTTTCTTTTTATATTGAATAAATATGCATGTTCTTTATGCTTCTATTAGTTAATCTTCTTATAGATTGAATTAGGATTCATATATGATAATAGGGATATTGGAATATATTAGGAATATGGCTTTTATAGTCAAAAAGTGAATTGAGTATTACTAGCTAGTTTTTTACAAAAGGCTCCTTCTAGTTTCTACACTACTGTTTCATGCAAACTTTGTCATTCGCAAAGCTAAACCACACATTCTAACAATTCATAATGTATAATCTATCATAATTATAACTCATATACTAGCACATATATACATGATATCCAAGAAGCAATTAAAGTGCTAGAAATTAAGAGATTAAAGTTTGAAGAATTGCAAACACAATATATCCTCATTCAGTCACCACCACTTGTGACCTACATCCAGACTCAAGTCGATCGATTGATCGATTCTTTCACTATCTGTTAATCTTCACGGGTGCTCGATAAACCGCTACAACCTCTAAGCTTTACAGGTCCTTGGTGACCCTACAATAACCTCCAAGTTTCTACGTGCGTGGAAACCTTACAACATTTCCCAAAATTTTCCAAGCAATGAGATACCTCTCAATCTCTTAGGATTTCACTACCGTTTAACTCAAGAATATAATGAAGAATGATTCAATTTGAATAAGGATTTACACACTCAAAGTGTGGATAATACAAGTTGAAGCACTATGAGTGTATGAATTTTCAATATATAAGCTCAAATATGTGTAATATTTGAAAGATAGTAAATAATATGTAAATGACAATATAGAAGCTTTGAAATTATCCTCAAGATGTGTAACAATGATGATCAAACTTGTTTAGAGCTATAAGGAATGTATTTGTATTGATTTTACCCAAAACTAAAAGTTTATGATCGTTATTTTATTCCTGATGTAGGGGATATCAATTCCCAAGAGAAATCAACTCCCAGCCTTTATAGTATGAGGGAATATGTTTCTATCAAGAGGGAACTGATTCCCTCCTAGGAGGGAATCTGTTCCCAACAGGTAGGTGTTATAACAAGATCGCAACGTGATGGTGAAAAATTGAAAATTAAAAACAATATAGTCGCCACCATAGTTTATTTGGAAAAACCTTTTTGTTAAAGAAAATTGGTCTTTGAAAACATAAATGGATTCGAGAGTCGATTACCAGTAGGGAAAGTGTTAGCACCGTACACCGTTCGTTTTCAAAAAATGGTTATCTTAAATTAATTGTGCAAATTATTGATAAGATTTTAAATAATTGATTCACCCAAAAGAATTAAATAATATTTATTATTGGAAAAGAAAGTTAATTTTTTAAAATTTATTTTTGGGCTTGACGGGAAGGGTCCCACTTCGACGTACCCCTTGGTGCAATAGGGAACTCAAACCTGCATCGTTCTGAAGAAAATATTTGTGTGTTGATTGATTTTTATTTTTAAAATTTTTATTTTTATTTTTTAAAAAAGATTTTTAAATTTTTGAAAAGGAATCCATCATTGCTCAGAATTTGAAGTAACAAGGCTAGACGTGAATTCTTACAACACTTGAGGATGGTGAACCATACAATTAATGTTGTAAATCATTGCTAGGGTATTTTAGAAAATATATACTCGATAAATAATTATTATTTTTTTGTTTCCCAAGGTATCCTCCAGCCGACAGCCAAAGACTAATCCTTTCGAGGCGGGAGATCACATTAAGTGGGTAAACCTGTCCCAACAAAGCCTTTTCCATACGCACAGCCAGGGATCGAACCCCTGTCAGCATGTTTAAGGAACCCAGCTATCTACCAACTGTGTTGGGCTTTGTTGGTTCGATAAATAATTTTAGTTTTTGGGATCTTGAGAGAAAATATTTCATTTAGAAAATGAATTTGCATTGCACACGATACAAGATAAAATAGCTATACATGTACCGTTACGAAATATGCAACACTTGAGGATGACAAGTCATATAATCAACGTTGCAAATCATTGCGCGGATTGAAAACAAGATAACAAAGATACATTTAAATTTAGAAAATTTTGGGAAAAGGAATCCACATTGCACAGAATCCAAGATAGCACAACTATACAAGAACTCTTTTGTAGTGAATAACATTTGAGGATAGCGAGACATACAATCAACGTTATGGATCGTTGCACGAATTAATTCTCCATTAAAAGCTAACTACATAGTGAAAGCGAAATAGTTTTCTCCCTTTTATTTTGAATTTTTTAATAATAAATAGTAAATAAACAATTAAGATAAAAATTAATACCTAAATAAGAAACAACAACATCTCATTCAAGTACTGAAATATATAAGAAATAGACAATTATAAGAATATTTCTAATAAAACAAATAAAGAGCATAAAAACATGCAAAAAAAATTATAATTATTAACTAAAAGAGAAGGTAAGTATACTTACCTCAAAGATGAGAAAATTTGGTGTATAGAGTCAAGTTGTGGAATGTCACCCCAATTCTCATAAAAAAGGACAAATAAAAAATTAGTAACTAAAAAGGAAGGTAAGTAGACTTACCTTAATGGTGACAAAACTTGGTGCAAGGAGCCAAGTTATGAAGAGTCACTCCAATGTTCCTCCAAAAAATATTACTATGATGCTAACTTGATTTTAAGCCCAAGTCTCTTTTCTGTGACTCTTGAAAGAGTATTTTTTGCGTTTTTGTTTTTTGGTTGTCTCCAAGGGTGACCTTAAGTGTGAGGAAGGGGGTTCCTTTTATAGAGAGGGAGGAAGGAGAAGAAGAAAGAATGCTCTAACGTGGGACTTCAAGGTAAGATGGTTTTTTTCATGTTGAACAGTGTAAGAACCCGCACCGCTAATTAAGGTAATTAGTAAATTAATTATGATAATTAGGAAATAATTCCATAATTGACCTTAATAATTATTATTGGGCTTAAATAATTATAATGAATGGGTAAAAATGCTGAAAGTCGCTTTTCGGAAGAAAAGCGCAGATACCGGTTCTGCTACTCGGTATAAATGCGTACCGGAAAAGTATCCCGGAAAATTATAACGAATGCATGATAATTACTAGAATATTATGTAGGACTTGTAAAACAAGTTTCAAGTCAAAATGACGTAATCTGATGCCAGAACTGATACTGGCTATGGAAAAGCGCGTACCGGAAAGGTGCTCCGAAAAATAAAATAAAAATATGACAAATCTTAGAAAAATGCGTAGGTCTAGATTCCAAAGTTTGGGATCAAGATTTTTTACTTTGCTATTAAGGCTAATACTGCGCGATATGGCTTAAGTGGCTATATATACTTAAGGGCACAGGTTTCTAGGTCAAATTAAGCAGCCTCCTACGTGACCTTGTGCTGGTGTTGAGCTCTCTTTGCTGCACCTCCACCCTTTGTGTTCCTTTGCCCTTCCTTCTTCATTCTTTAGCCAAGTTATCACCTTTCATGCTTGTTCCATCACTCAAAACACTTGGTGAGGGAGAGAGTGAGCCTTGAGACTACATTGTTGGTCTCATTCTGTGTTGTGAAGGCTGTTTTGGTTGAGGGGTGAGGCTGAGTTTGTGTCATGGAGGGAAGAGGCTCCAAGTAGCTTTCTTGGTGAAGAAAGAACTCACCTTGCTACTTCATTTTCGTTCTTCCTCATAGACAGAATCTGGGAGCTTCAGAGAAGGCTTCATATCCCTGTCCATTTCTGTCTTAAGCCTTGGGGTAAGTTACCTCACCATGATCATGTGTTTATTTTGCTTAAAAATGGTGTCTTGGCATATAAAAGGTTAAAATGAAGTAACCAACACCTAAGTGAACTTGTATAGGCTTAAAGATGCATGCTTTAACGTGTACATGTGTTAAAAGTTGGATCTTTGGGATGGATATTCACGAAATGCAGAAACTGCATTCTGTCGTGAGATATCCGGATATCTGTCGAACAGATATCCGGATATCAGTATTCGGATATGGTATCCGGATATTGATATCCGGATATGGGATCTGGGTATCCGGATATGCCATATCCGGATATGTCCAGTGTGATATCCGGATATGGCATATCCGGATATGTCCCTTCTGATATCCGGATATTCTGGGTTTGCGCAGACAGTAGCTGTACTGTATGAACAGTAAGCTATTGGGTGTGTGTGGACCCAAGATTAGGGAAGTTTAACTTCTGTAATTAATGAACTAAGTCAGAATCATGTGATTAAGGGCTTATGGCTTTGTTGGAAGCCTTAAGACGTAAAACGTAAAAGAAAGGCGTAGTCTTTAAAGTTGTATGGTTGAGATGCATGAATATTGATGTATTATTGGTCCATATCAGATTGTGATACTGCTGTTTGTGGACTTGTGAGTGGTTGGACTCTTGGCTTGGATAGCTAGCTTGCAAGGTAAGCTTTCGTGTCCTCGGTTTAGCCATTTTGATGTTCCACCATGTCCCATGGGGATGGGTTTATGCATGTTGTGTTACATGCTTTATTGTTTTGGAAATGCTGTTGAGCTGTTTATATGCAATGAGCTTTTATGAGATGCATGTGGTGTCCACCTAGACGGCAATCCTGAGTATGTAGTACATACAAGATGGAGAAGCTGTGGGTGAGGTGCAGGTAGTATTCATGTACTCATGTAGGCATAGACGTATTCCTACATTTCTCTGGCCAGTAGATTTGATAAACACACATGGCATGATTAATTGCTGCATCGCATGGTTTTGGAACTTATATTGTAAATACTGTTTTAGAACTTATATTACACATGTAAGTGAGCTTGGGGTGGAGACTCCTTGAGGACCCCTTGTCTTACTGAGATTTCTTGTTAGAGATCTCACCCCACGTTTGGGGACGCTTATTTCAGGATCAGGTAATGTTGAGGGCTCAGGTGGCAGGAGGCCCGAGCTGAGTTGATAGTATGATATGCTGTTCTGCTGGATTGACTGCTGTTATGTTATGTTTTCCGCTTTAATTATGTATCATGTTGAGACTGTTTGTGAGCATTGTTGCCTTATTTGGTGAGCATGGGGTTTGTCCATGCCACATGGTTTGACTTTTGTCTTTTAAATTAATGTTGTAATTAAAGTATCAGGATTTTGGCCCAGGCTGCGTGTCGTAGTCCTGTGGTTTTAGATACTCACCTTATATTTATGTACGAGGTATTCAGTTAGTTGTCTTGCAATTTACATACAGGCAGTATTTTATGAAATTGATTAAGTAATCAAGTTGGTTAAGTTTAATGAAGTCATAATTGAATTAAAGAAAAAGTTATTCCGCATTTTAATTAAGCGTGGCTTAATACGATAGTGTGTTAACAATCCGGGTTAACACGGGCTGTTACAAACAGCCCTCTTTCGAAATTTATATCTAGCATTAGAGAACTTAATTCAAATAGTGATCAGGTCAGATTGAAGTATCACTGCATAGGAACATGACCAAATTCAAGGACGTTCCAACGGTTCAATTAAGAGAGATGAGCACGCAAAACTACTACCCGAAATAGTAGTTGTTTTAACAAACAAGCGAGCCATCTTCTAAAATTTATATCTAACACCAGAGAACTCAACTCAAAAATTGGTTCGGTCATATTAGATTATCATAAGAGAGGAACACACCGATCGTATTTGAAGATGATCCAACGGTTTATTTGAGAGAAATGACCCTCGCAAAATCTCTACTTGTTGTAGAATACTCTAGGAAAACTGGTTCGATTTTAAATTTTATGGGAATGATACAGATTTCAAAACAAACAAATCTACCGTTAGATGTGGAAAAAAATGAGTCAGGATCTTGCTAATAAAGTTTTAGTTCGATTGGACGATAGATGAAGGAGATATCAAAGCCGGAACACGACCTGCCCATTCCTTTTTCATGCTGCAATTTTTATTTTTTTTTTGAGAGGTCTTCTATCCCTTTTTTCCTTCTTTGATATTTTTTTGGTTATCAAATACAAAATATAGGACAAAAATAGGTGTTGACATTGGGAATCCATTCCCAACCTTACTAAATATTAGGAACTTCAATCAAACTCATTCCTTCTCCATCCAAACATTTTTTTAACACTTAGAAACATAAAAATGGCTATTGCAAAGATGTTTAGAATCTCATCACTTTGATCTTATGCAATGCAATGTACCATATACTCTTACAATCATATCTAAGTCCTAAAAATATATTCTAATTGGACTTAACTTGTTGTATTGAATCACAAAAGTAATGCTCTTGGTCTTGTTCCTCAAGACTTATCTTCTTGTTTCTTTTATTGTTTTTGCATTGATTGATTTTTGCATTGATCAGGTCCATTGCTCTTGATTTTTTTGCTTATCTTCAAATCTCATCCATGTTATTGCCACTTTTATAAAAAAAAAATTTGTATGGCTCTATCATACATCTTCAATCTTCAATCATTACTAATCTCGAGAAGGGAGTTGCTAAAGAATCTGTACATAAAGTAGGATTTGAAGTGAGAATGAGAGAATTTCAAAGAAAATATGAGAGGAGAGAGAAGTAAATTGAGAGGTATTTATACGAAGTGAGTGAGGAACGGATGGATAGAACTACGCCACATGGCACAATCATATGATAAGCGATATGTGGAGTTTGCAACGCTACTATTTTATTTTGTAAAAAAAACAAAAAACAAAAAGGGGGTCGTGTATCGTGACATCCTAAAAACAAAACAAAAAATTAAAAAAAAAAAGTGAAAATTCGAGCATTGATCACTCCCAAATATAATTATATCTGCCATCGACGGTGTTTATTGATTGGAAAAAACATCAATTGAATCAAACAGCCCGAGCTTTAAGCTACCTGCATGTCGGATGAGTTAGACGCCTGCAAAGTTAACACATCAAGGGGAGATTTACAAGCCTACGCATGGCCACAAGTTGGTAGCAATTTTTACTTTATTTCTGTTTTCTGCATGTCTCGTACAAATGCTTTAATAAGTGTTCTTCGACTAAGTGTATTTAAATGAACTAAAACCTTTATTGACGAGCATCACGTGTTTTTTTATTATGCAAAATTTGTATATTTTGTTAATATAAAAATAAGGGTTTTAAGTTTATCAAGTAACATGATATAACATCATTTTTCTACATACACATTATAGAGATGGGTCCGCATGTTTTTCTTTCTCTTTCATCATTCCATTTTGTGTGTGTTGGAAACAACACTTAAATCATGTAACATAACATTAATAAAATCCTAAAAATAAATGATAAATTAAAGGGTGCTTAAATTGAAAGTTAACCTTTGGATGTTTATTTTTAAATATTTAAATGATTAATAAAATATATTTTCTTATCATTTTTACAATTTCTAATTTTTTTGAATAAGTAATTAGTACAGTTAATTTTGGAGTGTCTTAGAATAAATGTATATAAGAAAATATAAATTATAAATGATGAGTATTTGAAGTGAATTATATTTTATATAATATGGAATTAATAAGTACTTGAATATAAAAGAACGTGGAGAGCAAGAAATATTTATAATTTTATGTTTATCTTTAAATCTGGAAATGATTAATAAGATATATTTATGGTATTATCTATTTTTCATATTCTTAAAATATTAAATGAATAATTAATAATGTTAGTTTAAAAAATGAAAATTGTATACCAAAGAGAAAATTCCTTTTATCATAGTATTTTTTTATAGTTTATGAGTCTGTAACCAATTTGAAAATATGCTCAAAATATCTGTATATTTTAAGTAATATTTATATTATTTTTATTTTTATTATATAAAAATGAATCATGTTATAAAAAAAATGAATCAATATATTTATATATTTAACATAATAAAATATACAAAAATTATAAATGATTAATGTTATTAATAAATTATTTCTAGTATTGCTAATGCAAAATTACTCATAACTAAATATCAAAGAAAATAATTTTTATTTTTAATAGCACGTTTGGATAATTGAAAACTAATTTGATAAAACGATATAAGTGTTGGATATATTAATAATATAATCCAATAATAGGTTCACATACAAGCCCAATAGATGAAAGAATAGGTGAAAATATGATTATTTAGATCCATATGGGCCGGAGCCGAATAGCTTTCACATCAACACTATTAAACATTTCAAACTTCATATCTTTTAGTGTAATACTTCAAGTATCTCTAAACATTTTTTCTCTTAAACTCGTTACCTCCAACAATAACTAGTGTTGTAACTTGTATCTTAATTAAAATCCACCTTGAAAACAAAGCTAAACTAAGAACGAATCCAAAGAATGCCTTGAAAAAGTGGTAAAAGAAGAAGCCGCCAAAGCAAAGGACAAGAGAAGAAAAGGACGACCAATGTCTGGTCCTTGGACGCACGCCTGAGCTTTGGAACTTAAATTATATATAAGGATAAAAAAAGCAAAAATCAATATTATAAGCAGAAGTGTGAATCTATGTTACCCATCGTTTTTGTCATTTTTATAAAGCATACGTAACTATGTTTGTCTCTAACTCTACATTTGCAGATAATACTACATAAAATAAGTAGTGCTTCCTCTATCATTTACAAACATCCCCCTCGTGTGGTCTACCACCACAGCTTCTTGTTTTGTTTCATTGCACCCCACTACACATTTAATAAAAAGGTCCACCACAATGATAACAAGCTTTGTCTTGGTCAATTTAATTTATTTTACTACTCTCTCCTACGTACGTATTTTTGTTTGATTGTTCAAATGCATCAAAATTGGAGGGTTTACCATTATCCATTTCCCTTTCGAAAGTTAGAGTTCACATTATGTATAGAGTGTCGGTGGTGATTGGTGGCCACGGTTGTCCCGTGGCTACGGACACATGCCTATGGCGCATCTGGGGGCGCTGTGGGGGATCATTAATCAACTTTTGTGTTGATAACATTTTAGAGGAAAATATTTTAAGTGCCCGTGTCACACCCGCTATTTGGGAACGGTGATCATTTAGTCACTGTTTACCGAATTATTTATCAGACTGTCACGTCAATTGTAAAAATTCTCGGAATGCCAGGTGGCATAATTCGCTACACTGTGTAGCGAATTATGTGTGCTGATGCGGCACGTCTCAATTGGCCACATAATTCGTTAACAGTGTAGCGAATTACGTGGACAAGATGTCAAGCTGTACAGTCAGTCACAGAACACGTGTCAAGCCAGCAGTAATTCACTACAATGTGTAGCGAATTATGCATTATGGTGTGGCACAATTATCATGCATACTTCAAATTATGTGTCCAACAAGATTGTGTCACATCATCATACATAATTCACTACACATTGTAACAAATTACTACTGGCTTGACATGTGTCTTGTGACTGACTATATAGCCTGACATCTTGTTCACGTAATTCGCTACACTATGTAGCGAATTATGCCACGTGACATTCCGGAAATTTTTACTCTTAACATGGCAGTCTGGCAAATTATTTGGTGAACAGTGGCAAAATGATCACTGTTCCCACTAGTCGATACATCCATCTAATAGAAAACCTGTCAAGGTTGAGAAGAGACAATATCTTATTAAATATAGAGGTCTCATTTTGAATGACAATAATATCTATTACTGGATTCTCCCATTGCACTAAAAATGTGTTTAGGAGGACTTGAGTCATTTTGTTTATCATTAAAAAGTCTTGAACTGGATAATTGGATATGGTTTTTCACAAAGCAAGCAAGTTGAAGATCTTATATAAGCTAAAACCCTAGAACTGATTGAGAATTGCCCTTTGTATGAGAGAGTAGGTACATTGTTGTTGTTCGATTCGTAGGTAAGATGTGAAAGATTGAGAACCTTCTTAATTAATTAGATAACCGTCCATGGTTACGTTTTCATGTGGAAATTTGACTACCAGCACCAGTAGTAACTATCAGTTTTGTCATTTATACTTGAATCCGATGCATGGCCAGGTCACCAAAACCCACATTCTCTCTAGAATATATAGATGCTCAAAAGCCATTATTGTAGGACCCTGTAAGATTATTAATTAATTCCCGTGGTTGCAATGACATTTCTATAAATAAAGTGTGAGTTTTATAAGAGTTATATTGTAGGAAAAGTGATTGTGTTATGTTATAGAGATTCGTTTTGCGTGCCGGAGTTTTTTTTATTGCGGGCCCCACAAAATGTTGTGTATGTAGAAAAAAATTTGTGGTCATGTTAAATGATAGATGATAAACCCATAAAGTGTAACTGCATGCAGATATCTAAACTTTCCAATTGTTGCAAAAGTTTGAATTGATGGTGAAAATACATAAATAATTTTATTTTTAACTCGTACGCTCTCATGCAACTCTTCTAACTCTGAAGCGTGAAAAATATAGAAGTTTATTTTATTATTGCGTAAAATTATAATTTTATATAAAAGAATATAGGCAACATGCCAAGAAGGATTTATTTATATTATATAGTCATAGAGATTTAAATACCTTGTGATAAATCAATTGTTATGAAAAGTTAAATTGTTAGGTGAAAGTATATAATTTGTTTTATATCTGAGACAACGGATATAATTGCCTAGAGGGCATCCAAATTAAGTCCATTGGAATGCTTACAAACATTTCAAAGTTTGTGTTTTCATAAGAGTATAACTCTTTCTTCGAATTATCTATGTTTTTTTTTTTTTTTGGTAAAAGGAAAGGGCAAAAAGCCCCAAACAACACAGACTAGTTCAGATTAACTCTACGAAAATTACAAACCAACGAAAAATCTGCCAAATACAAAGGCAAAATCCCAGGAGGAGGAGAATCAAAAATAGTGAAATTATTATTCAAATGATGCTCCAAAGGATATTTAGACAACCAGTCTGCACATCCATTGCTTTCTCTAAACACGTGAACCAGATGCACCTCCCACTCTTTTTGTAACCATGCTCGAATGTGAGTCACCAAACGAGACTCTCGAGCTGCTCCCCCAAACTTAGAGAGCATAGTGATCACTGAACTAGCATCACTTTCTAAAACACAACGACGCCACCCTCCATTCCAAGCCAATTCAAGACTTTTAAGCACACCCCAGAGTTCGGCAACAAAGGCCGAGCACTTACCAATATGATAGGAAAATCCTTGAATCCACCTACCAGTCTTATCCCTCAAAAGGCCTCCACAAGCCGCATCTCTAGTATTGAATTTGGATGCCCCATCTGTGTTAATCTTAATCCAACCGGTATTAGGGGGCTGCCACACAACAGGTATGTGAATCTGTCTTCTACCAGACATCCCAAATGCACGCAGATTCCAAGCCGAAATGATCTCTTGCACCTGCCTAATAATTGTTTGACTCTTGTAAGCCAAAAAATTATCCTCCTCCCCATGGGCCACTTCATTCCTCCAACGCCAAGCACAATCCACTGTAATCGCGAACCAGATAGGCCAATGCTCATTTAGTTTCATGACAACATCATTCTTCAAGTTCAGGAGCAACCAGGAACTTAAATCTGCACTAAAAAACATAGAGTAAAAAGCAGGGTTAATGAGCTCCATCCACACCTGCTTTATTTTATTGCAGTCACGAGCCATATGTAAAATGGTCTCATCATGTATCTGACACAGGGGGCAGGTTGGAGAAGCCATGTTTCTTCTAGCCAACAAATCTCTAGTAGGCAAGCGGACATGAGCAATCTTCCATAACAAGATACAGACCCGACTAGGGACATGCAACCTCCAGATTAAAGACCATACACCCTGCGCATGCTCCTCCTCCTCATCAACATTAAGTAGAGCATTGTACAAGTGTTTTACAGCAATCTCACTAGAGCCTTTAATATTCCATCTGAATCTATCCACTCCTCCATCTCCTTGAGGTGGAAGCATACTCCGAATTGTTTGAATGATACTAACCGGAAGGAAATTTGAGATAGACCCACAATCCCACATCCCATCATCAGTAACATATTCATTAATTGTCTTTTCCCTTACAGAATCCGAGAGAGGAATGAGAGCTTTGCTAGCTAAATTGCTATCATGATCCACCCATCTATCCTCCCAGAACCTGATTGTTGACCCATCACCAATGTCCCAAATCAATCTAGTATTCAACTTGTGCCAAACCTCACACATGGCCTTCCAAAGTATAGAATTACCAGCTCTCTAATTGAATACAACCTGCCCATTTACCACAGTCACATATTTGGCCTTCAACACCTTAACCCACAAACTATCATGGTTATTAAGAAAGTTCCAAATAATTTTCCCAATAAACGCTTCATTCATCACTGCGAGGTTCTTAATACCCAGCCCACCTTTGTTCTTTGGCTTAGTGATAGCATCCCAACCAATAAGATGCATATGCTTTTTATCAACTGAATCACCCCAAATGAATGCCCTTTGAAGTTTCTCCAATTCATTACAGATATTCTTAGGTAACAAAGTATACTGCATATGATAGTAGGGTAAAGTAGATAGAACAGATTGAGAGAGAACAATTCTACCTGATTGGGAAAGGGATTTAGCTTGCCAGCTATTCAATCTTCCCTTTGCTCTATCTACTACACTAGAAAATGAGGATTTAGTGACCCTACCATGTTGAATCAAAGCTCCAAGATACTTGCCAATATTTGTCACTCTCTTAAATCCACTTATCTGAAGGATTTTATCAGCAGTCTCACTAGGAGTGTTCTTAGGAAAAAATACACTGGTTTTCTGTTCACTAATTTTCTGACCAGAAACTTCAGCAAACAGGTTCAAGCATCTGAGGAGGATATGGATCTGATCCTCACTAGCCTCCAAGAAGAGCATTAAATCATCAGCAAATAGTAAATGAGAGATCTTCGGACCACCTCTACCAGCTTTGATAGGATGCCACAACTTACCATCCACTGCAGTCTGAATAATATGGGATAGCTTTTCCATTGCTAGCACAAACAAATACGGGGATATTGGATCTCCCTGACGAACCCCTCTACTAGGCTGAAATTCATCAGTTATGTTCCCATTCCATAAAATGCTAGTTTTAGGAGAGGAAACAGCAGTCATTAATAACTCAGAAAGATGTCCAGGAATTTGAATCTCCATTAAAACATTTCTAAGGAAATTCCAATTGAGCCGATCATATGCTTTCTCCAAAGTTAAAAACATATATATTAATTTGAATTATCTATGTTATCAAAGTTAAAAACAGTTATATTAATTTGTGTTTTTAAATTCTGTTTTTTTTTAGTTAAACTACCATAAAAAATAGACTGAAGAGAAGTAATTTAAAGAAGAAAGAAACATGAGGAAATGAGTGGTTTTAGTACGAGATAAAAAAAAGTTTTAGGAAAAAACTTATTTTAAAATTAAGAATAAATAATAAAATAGTTAATGAAAAGTTAAAAAAATTAAATAAAATTAAATTTAAAAATAATATAAAAATTAAAAATTAAATAATATGTATATATATTTAAATGCCAATAACCCTTCCATATATCAAGATGACGATAAAAATAGATGAAGCTGATGACGATCTGGATGGTAACACAACAGGTAGTGATATGAGGAAGATTGAGAGACAGTGATGTGTGAGACTTAAATTTATGATGAAAAATAAGACTGAGATTTGAAGAAAGATAAGTCACTTGGTCTAGATTCAATGGCACCTATTAAATTAAGTCTACATGCTAAAAAACGACAGGTCTTTATTTTATTTTTTTTGGTGAAACATGTCTTTATTTTAATTAAAACTTTTCTAGCTTTTATTTTCTTATGTTTTATGTTTTATATATAAGAATTCACGCACGATACTTGCGGGTGGAGGTGTAAACGGGGGCAAATAGCCTACTAGAGACGTTCATATTTTATTAGGTCATGTTTAGCCTATTATATATATATATATTGAAATAAATTCACAGGTATTCTCCGGCCGTAACTGAAGACTAATCCCCATCGAGTACTGTCGGACTCTTTCAGAAACTCTTCCAAAATTTTTTTTCTATTCACAGGGTTCGAACTCGAGACCGGTTAAAGGACTCAGGCTCCTCACCACCTGTGCCAAAGGAATTTGGTTTAGCCTATTATATTCAATAAAATATAAAACCTTTAAAAAAACTCGTTTAGAAAATAGGTTATAGTCTTATATTATATTATTTATTTAATTAAAATAAAATAAGTATTCAAATGGTTTCAAAAAATAATATTATTAATTTTTCTAATTCTTAATAAATATTGAAGGGCTAACAGGCTTTAATAAACTAACTAGTCTAGGTCAGATTTTTTAAATTTTAAATATAGATTAAGTAAGATTTATAATTTAATTTACGTTAGACTAGATTCAATATTTTACATAAACCTATCATCAAAGTTTAAGCTTACTCAACTCATTTACACCTCTGCTTGCGGGTTTATTATCTTCGCTTTGCTTCCTTGTGATTTTTTTTTTTTTTTTGGTACATTGCTTCCTTGTGATCTTAATATACATATAAATATATCCCCCTATAATGTCATGATTAGCCACCTTTTGTGTTTTTTTCTCTGATTTGTTGGCTCTAGAAAGAAGTTTAATATATTTTTCTCATCAAATCAGGTTTTCTCTTTAAATTAAAAAATTTGCTACCCGCCAAAAAAAATATTGCTGAATGCTATTTGTCCTCTCGCATGATGTTACATTTCACGGTGATAAATTGGATTAAATCTTAGGATTACGAGGCTAACCTACAGATTTTGTCTATATTCCTGTTGAACAAAAATTTTGGGGCCCACTAACCACTAAATTAGCAGCCAAATGAGGAAAGGAAACAAGAAGAAAAGAAACTAATATATTAACTATGGCACGCGAAGAGTTAGTAAACATCAAAATGCGATTAGCATTCAAAATCAAACTAAATTATAATAAATAATTCTTATGCATTATAGCTAATTTCATGATCGTAATTAACTTCAAATAAGGGGCCAATTCCTAGAAATTAGAACATGAAGACTCCACTACTTCACTTCACTATATACTAATAAATACAATTGTGATAAAGTTACGCGAATTCCGTATTAAAGTCAAATTATTTTGTCAAATATAATATTTTATTTTATTTTATTTTTTTTGATAGACAAATATAATAATTTATTAACTCATGGTAAATGGGTATATATATATATATATATATATATATATATATATATATATATATGCATTATTCACAATCAAAAAATAACTTTTACATGATGAAACATATTAAAAATATAATATAAAATCATTCATAGATAACCTTTTGAAAAAATAATTTGCATAACATGTTGTAATAATGGGATTTGAATTTAGGACTTTGTGTAAATTATTTAAAATATATTCCACTAATCCATACGTGTATATATCTAGAGAGAAAAGAAATTAATTATATGTAGTAGTAATATTATATAATAACCTTATGGCTCTCATTTTTTTTTTTTTTTTAATAAAGAGGGGCAAGATCTATGGAAGCATCATGAAGAAGGAGCTGTAACAGAAGGGGAGGGGGATTATGATAAACAATGAAATTTCTAGCACCATAAAACTGCCTAATTGAAAGCTGTGGACACATAACATGAAAGTCAAATTAATAAATAAGTCATGTGTTTTTATTTATTTCTTGAGTTAACTCAATCTTAATTATTTTTTTGAGGTGAGTTGATTTTTCTCGGTATCCTTACAAGTTTCAACTCTTTGAGCCGGATATGGAACTAATCCAGAATGTGGAAAGGGTCACTGATGAAGATATTTAAACTCCTACCAAAGATGACATGTGGGAATCAAACTGATCCCTTTCCTTTCCACTTACTCAACTTCATTACTACCAACTAAGCTACCACTATTTAGTTTAAATCACGTATTAAGTGGGAAGCAAAATGATTTACGATCCGGATAAAATATGATAGGCCCATCAAAGGCCCACGTACATAAGAACAAGGCACAAAACCCTTAAAATCCAGTATAAAGTGCAATAGCTCACATCGCGCATAAGCATGGCGCGAAGACACCATCGCGCGTGAAACCACCCTATAACATACCTTCAGAGATAAGAAAGCCAAGAAACTAATAAAGGTCATCGCGCCCTTAAGCAAATAGACAGAAGACAGCACCAGCTTGCCACTACTCTATCAAAATAGCCTGGCATTAAGAGATATGGCTATCAAGGCACAGGTTGAACCTGCAGCCCTTAAACGGCCAATAAGAGGCCATACCGCCTTCACAAGGCGGCATCAGAACTCCTATATAAACAAAGGGTACATGCCCAGGTATGACAATCTAATTCAAAAAGAATATACATACACCTGCAATTGATACTAACTTGAGCGTTAGAGTGTCATCGCAGGTACCCCAGTCTGAATCACCACGCCGAAGGAGAACCAGAGTCCACACATCATCAACTACAACCTCAAGCCCAGGAAGTAGATCATCCCAAAGGCCTTCTCCATCAACCGTGTGTGATTTGGCCTTGTACACATTGGTCAACCCATACTGTATTTGGTCTGATCAATTTATATATTCAATATCTTAAAATTTTTGGTTAAGATGTAATAATAAACATATCCTTTGTATTTTGGATTTCTTACTTAACCCATTAATAATGACTTTATATCTTTTGAGCTCCCCCTATTGACCTAGACTCTTCTCATGGATATTAATTTCAATGATATTCTTATTAATTGAATCAAATTTGTGACAAAGTATATTCTAAGACGAATATTTTAATATATGTACACATATATTATGTTTTTAGAGTATTTCATTTGAAATTTGATCTTCTCATGTCTCATTTTAATATGATCACATTATGTGAAAAATCACATTCATTTATTAATAAATCAATAGTCAACAATAGAAATGATAATTACTCTTTTCTGTTTCACGAGCTTAATATTGTCATATTAAAATGAAACATGAGAGGATCTAATATTATTTCATTTTTAACATGATGTGAAAGTTTAACGTGCATGATTTGTAGAAACTCAAGAATGATTTAAGTTCATAAATTAATGGTCGGAAAAAATGTTTCTGCATACTGCAGATAACTTATCTGTATTTATTCTCAAAACGACGTCATTTTGGTGTTGAAATATTAAAAAATTATAATTATAAAGACTATTATAACATTGCCTTGAAATAAATTAAAATTACAAAAACATCTTAATTTTTGTCCCAAAATGACATCATTTTGGGCTCAATGCAGATAACTTATCTGCATTAATAGTAAGTAAATGCGTAAATTTTGTGATTAATTAAATTGAGTTCCAAACAGAATATATAGCATCTTATTATTTTGGAATTTCGTTCCCCACATATCTGCTATCCGTTGAGCCAGCTCTTTCCTTTTCTTCGCACATCAATTCTATCTTTCTTTGTGTTTAATCAACTTTCCTCATCATGATGAACACCATGTGTATGTTATAGACATCCTTTCATTCACCTTTCCAAGAAACATTATCACATTCCATTTATTCACCTTTCTAAGAAACATTATCACATTCCATTTATCCTCCTTTCTAAGAAACATTATCACATTCCATTTGTAATATTATAATGCTTGGTGAAATTTGGCTTTTTGGTCTATATGCTTTGAAAAGATACAGCACAAAACTCGAACATGGGCCAAAATGTTTGGGACCGTCTAATAGGCCAAGCTATCATGCCGTATAAATCAACCAAAGTATTCACTTTAATTAATTACACAAGTAGGAACATAGAATAGAACCTAGCTTTGGAGTTCGAATCAGCAGCATTTCCTCCAAAGTGGAAGGCAAAACCAAAAAGCACTTTGTTCAATATGTTAGGAGAGTAATCATTTTACGAACTGGGAACCTCTCGCTCACACCCTGGCCTGGGATTTTGAACTCAGCAGCAAGCCAGCAATGTCCTTTCAAAGTGGAAAGCAAAGCTAAGCACTAATTAAAAACTTACTTTCTTGTGGAAACCTTAGGCAGGGGGAACATGTGGTTTTGTTAAAGCCCAACATCATCATTCATTTAGTCGAATTAAACTTACTTATGGCCATGACTTCCCAATTAATTATAGGCTAATAGTTTTCTCATACAATATGAGATAAGTATTATCTCCTACAAACTCATTTGTGCAGGTGTGGTTCACTTTCAGAGGAGAGAAAAAAAAAATGGGACCCATATTGAATTTGTGTATGTGTGTAGGAGATAGATTCTATTTTAAGTAGCATAAGAATAATAAATCCCTTAATTATAACTAAAAACTCATGCAACAAGATTTAAAAACACATTATTCTTTTGTTCAAATAATTAAAAAGTTTCACAATTGCCAACAACCATATGTTCAAGTGATAAAGAGTTTATTCCTCGTGTCTTAAGTTCGAGCTTTAGAAAAAAATGATTTTGGGAGATTTGTCTTTTATAATAGATCCAGCAGTACTTGAAACGAACTAATCATATAATCAATGAACCAGTATGTATATATATATATATATATATATATATATATATATATATATATATATATATATATATATATATATATATATATATATATAGGACAAGATCTTTGACATTAGTGTCAAACTTTAAAATTGACACCAAATCATAACCACTGTTTTTCATTATTATTTATTGAGAATTAATAATTAATCAATAAGTTTGATTGGCGAAATCAACAGTTATGATTTGATGTCAAATTTTAAAGTTTGACACTGGTACCAAAGGATCCTATACCTTCACAATTCAAAGCTTATCTGAAAAATTCAAGAGCACAATTTTTAAGAAATTAACTCTTTAACAGGAGAGATGTTTGTCTGTTTTGTGTTAATTCTTTACAGTTTTAAAATCGAAAAGGATAGTTTTCAAAAAAAAAAAAAAATCGAAAAGGACAAATACATTATACTAATATGAAGCCATCTCTTGTAGTTTTCACACCAATGTGGCAAAGTCCATGAAGCCAAAGCACACCATTCGTGCGCTTCCTTAGTGCTTGTCAACAAATGGAAGCTTATCATGTTAAGATATCATTATTATATCCCAAAGGAAGATATCAGTCAAATTTTCAGTGTGATGGTATTATAAATTAAAATGATATTCCAATCAAATTACTATAAAATCATTGCTTAGAAAGAAAAATTAATTGCATTTATTTTGATCTATTGGGTGGAGTTATAGGCACAATTTCATTTTATAGGCCACCCTCTGAAAGGTATCTTAAACCTGCCACTTGATTCACATTCAACATGCTAACAACTTAACAAGCTTAGCTAGTCAAAAACAACATGTTAAATACCCACTCAAAAAAGAAGGGGAAATTAAAAAAAAAAGGTCAAAGACTCAAAAGTGAAGGTCAACTACCAAAATATCTTCTTATATTGTTTAAGGAATACTCCTAATTAAGTGGGTGAGTTAGTGAGTCAGCTAGGTAAGCACTGTGGCTTAAACAAAAAAATTCTGCTAACGTTGTTTTGGTCACTGAATTTGAATGAAGCACTCAAGAGTCTTAATTGATTTGCAAATGTTATTTTGCAATAACACCTAATACCCTTTGACATTATAAAACAATGGCCTGTATTCAATTTTTGGAAGGGAACATGGTAAAGTCAACTACTATCCGTTCATTGCCTTATAGATATCATGTTCTAGGTTTAAAAAAAATGTTTGACTTTATGCTTTTCGTAAACAAGTACATAAAAAATGTTGACATTTTCTTTTGGTCCACGGGTACATACTATATACTGTTGATTTGGGAATAATGAATTGGGGGGTGGGTTGGTAGGGTTTTTTTTAGATATGCCTAAAAGTGAGGGTGAGTTTTCAATAAGAACATATATAAAATCACATTTCAGAAAATTTATCTGAGAAAGTGATTTACCTAGAAATTCATTTTGTGTGTAAATTATGAATGGAAATTCCATCAATTATTGGGGAAATTAAAAAAAAAAAAAGTAGATGAACAGGTTGATAAGAATTAGGAAACTTATCTAATATTCCTGGTATTATTTTTTACATACTGATCGGATCGGATACAATATGGATTGGCCAATATGTATCATATGTATCGAGCCTAATCACACACGGTTGAGATGTGGGTTGATATTCTTGGTCTTGGGCCTTCAATCAGAATTGGATCTAGCAGTGTCACTGTCCTTTGTTGTAGGGTGTTGGGTCTGACTGGGGGTACCTGTGAAGACACTCCGATGCTTAACTCAATATCAGAGGCAAGAGTTTTATGTTGTTAATGTAAAAGATGGTCGTACCTTGGTGTTGTACCCTTGGCTTATATAGTGGTTATGGTGCTGCCTTAGCAAGGCGGCTTGGGCTGCAGGTCAGTGCTAGGACCGGAGTAGCCTTATCTTCTCTAGTGTCTAGTCGTAGAGTCGCAACAAACTAGAGCTGTCTGTTGTTTATTGGAATAAAGGCATGGTGGGATTGCCTTGGGCCTCAAGTTTGCTTCCTTAAAAGGGTTTCATCCGCAATATGTGTATCGCGTCTTGTCTGACGCGTTTGTCCATCACGCTTTGCTCTGGATCTTTAACAGGTTTGGACTTTTTCATATGTCATTAGGCTTCTAATGGGCCTATATTTTATCTGGATCACATACCAAACAGTTTTTTGATAATATTCCTATAAAATTTTCCCACCATATTTCTAGAAATCATAATTCTTATGTAAAAAAAAAAAATCTCATTTACCAAATACCCCTTGGTGTTTCAGGATTTCCCTTGTTGCTGGTTAAATTAGCGTGCCTGGGTCGATAACATAATTGAAAGGTAAGCCTATGTGTAATTAGAACTGGACTGGGCTTCATGAATTGTTGTTGTGTTTTGTAAAATGGATCATATTAGACCTGATGGAGTTTACTTTGTCGTATGGAAGAAAGTCCAGGAACTATATTATTAAAACCTAAATGCCCAAATACCTTTTTGGGCCCTTTGATTCATATTCTTTGAACTAATATAATTCTGTATACATAGATGTTTATTGTCTGGTACTCATGTTTAAGATAGTTCAAATTATACTATCTTTCATTAATTATGAGATTTGATTATCCTACACTTAATTTTAATAACTATATGCGATTTTTTTTATTTAGAGTTTTTTGATAACATTATTTAGAGTTTTAACTAGCTCCGCACTCGGGCAAAAGCGCCCTCACACTTGTTGTTTTCTTAAACTAGTTTTCATAATTAATAATACGAAAATTCTCAAAGCTTAAGTATTTTAATTCAGTTCAAATTTCTACATATATAAGATCGAAATCTTTAAATAAATTATTTAATGAAAAAGGATGAATGAGTTGGTGGGTGACCTTATTAACCAGCAGGCAGTGGATAGGCTTAGAAGTTGTTTGATATATATATATATATATATATATATATATATTTTCAAGGATATATATTTTTTAAAAAAAAAAAAAGTTTACAAAATAAAGTTAAAAACTTTTAATAATTACATAAAGTGATTTTCTAGGTTTTGAAGGAAGGAAGAGCAAATGATTTGTTATTAGGGTAAAATATTAAGGCAAATGAAAAAATTTATAAATACAAATTTAGAATAAGGCTAAAATTAAAAAAAAAATATATGAGAACTTGATAGGTTCCTTTTTTGCAAAAAATGTAAGCTTATGAGGAAATTAAGAAGAAAAGGAAATAGCCACAAACTTGATCTACATATTATAACGTTTTGTTCCCTTTAAATATGAATTTACGACAATCCTACTAACGAAACTGCAAATAACTTCCTGAGAGCACAATCCTAAAGTACAGGGAAACGATTATACAAAAAGAACAAAGGATAATTATGTATATAATGTAGGCAAATGATTACACCCAAAGTATATGTTTTATGTGGCAGCAGAGTAATTGCTCCTATGTTGCAAGCAGTGCACGTAATCAACCAGGTGAGTATTATTCCCTTCCCCTTCAAAATGAACCTTGTGCCCAAGGTTCTCGTTGTCCCGATGATTGGAGAGGGTCAGTTGATGTTGGATTAGGTTGGCTATCTCCAAGGACGAGTAAGATAGTGGAAGGGTTTTTGCACTTATGACCACGAGAGAAGTGTTCATCGCAATTAAATCAAAGCCCTTGTTCTCGTCTGACTTTCATATCTCCCGTAGTTAATCGTCAAACACCTGGTATAGAATTTGAAGGTGTAAGGGTGAAAGCTAGTGTTTTTTATCTAATGAACATAGATAAAAGTAATTGCTGGTCATAAGTAACAACTCCTATGTTGCAAGCAGTGCACGCAATCAACCAGGTGTATTATGATTAACAAGAATTTGACAAGGCCTTCCTAGTGTTTTGTTGTGGACGGAAGTAAGAGGTGAAGTAGATACAAAGGGAAGGTCGGAAAGTTTTTCTTCTTGGAGTTTGGCAAGGCCTTGGGCTTCAATGATATTGAAGGGTTTGAGTGTTTGGACTTCACAACGTGTTTGATGTGTGAGACCAGAGATAAAATAATGGAGCAAGAATTTTGGAGGTAGGTTTGAAGTGCGGTTGGCCAAGGATTCGTAGTGAGCAATGTAGGCAAAGACCGTTCCGGTTTGATGGAGTTTATAGCAAGACTGCCCATGTAATTTGTGTAGGGTGAATTGCCAAATATGGCTTCAAGAGTGTGGATGAAATTTCCCCAAGATGGAAATGGATAATTAGTGTGCATCCATTTGAGCCAAGCAAGGGCTGAGCCATCCATGTGCAAGAGGCAATTTAGAGTCGTCGATTGGAGGGTGTTTGATGGAAGTCAAAGAACTGAGTTGCCTTAAAGATCCACCCTGATGGATTGGCGCCATCAAAGCATGGGAAATCAAGTTTGAAAGGATATGCGTGGACCACCTGTGGAAAATTTGGAGGATGTCGTGTGGTGGAGGAGGAGGGTTAAGGTTATATTGGTTGTTAGCGGTCAATGTGAGTTGGTCCAATCGTCCCATTATGGTGGTAAGAGCAATCTGGATGTTGTTGAGATTATGGGTAGTCTCATTGGATTGTTGGGTGAGTTTGGTAATTTGTTGAGCAGATTTAGTGGAAGTGTCACGATGTTTGGCTAGTTTGGAAAGGGCCTGGTTTGAGGGTTTGAATAATTTTTAAATCTGGGTGGTGTGATGTTCTTGTGTTTCTTTTAATTTGTGGAATCTGATACCTTCAGCAATGGGAAGATGAGTTGTTCAACGAAAGCACCAAATGATAGGTTCCCTTTTTGCAAAAAGAGTAAGCTTACGAGGAAATAGCCCCAAGCTTGATCAACATATTATAACATTTTGTTCCCTTTAAATAGGAATTTACAACAATCCTACTGACGAAATTGAAAATAACTTCCTAAGAGCACAATCCTAAAGTACAGGGAAACTGTTATACAAAAAGAACAGAGGTCAGTTATGTACATAATACAGGCAAACGGTTACACATAAAGTATATGCATTATGTGGTAGCAGATTAACTGCTCCTGTTTTGCAAGCAGAGCACGTAATCAGCCAATTGTGTATCATAACTCCAAAAAGTTTACATACATCTTAAAAAGAGCTCCTCTAAAACTTTTTACTTTTTTTTTTCATTATAAAAAAAGTTTTTTTATGATAAGAGATTTTAAAATATTATATTTGACTAATCTTCTGCTTGTAAAGAAAAGAGAAGCTAAAAAGTAAGAGCTCCCAAACAAGCACGTAGTGTATCATTTGTTTTAGTCGTAGTTCGTGTAAAATGTGGCAACTCCATCGAGTCCATTTATTATAAACTTCTTGGAAGTTAGGTTCATGCAAATTAGATTGGTCCATTATTTTTTGTCAAACACCCACAAGTTTATGATTGTATAGTTACGATTAATTCCTTTGCACTTTTAAATAATACGGCTCACATATAGAAATAATCAATTTATATCAGTGTAAATTCTATATCTATTATTAGTTGTTGATCTCATTTGTATTTAACATCTCTAATTTATTAGTTATGTGAGTTATTAGATATATGTATAATCCACGATTAAGATTGAGTATAAAATTTATTATTCTTATATATAAGTAGATCCTTTTATTTAATTAACAATAAATTACATAAATCAAATTGATGAAAATCAATTGTTCAGATTATATATTAAATGATCATGCTTTTATACATACATACATACACTCAAATGAGGTTATTTCACACTAAAATAAACAGTCAATTAAACATAAAGGTCTTGTGCAACATATCACGTAATTTTGATTACGTAGGCTCCGTTTAAGTTGATCATCATTCTTTCATTTTTAGGTGGGTGTCAAATAACATTTTGTTATATATGATTGAAGCTCTCATTCTTATTTATATTTATTACTTTTTGAATTTGTTACTCTTTTGTATTAAAAGTCTGAATGATTTCCTAAAAAAATAGGACACACAATAAACTTATAATTTTTTTTTTGTATAATATTTGGAGTGCTTGAAAAAAAACATTTTAAGGGAAAACATAAAACCTTTATTTTTTGTTACTAATTAGTCCAACTCATATTGGGCTGGGCTTGATCACACATGATTGAGGATGAAGGATGTTGATGAAGAGAAGGAAGATTGAGTAAAGTTTAGCCGAGATGTTGGGCTACTTGGTGAGATGCGAAAGTCGCGAGATTGATATTTGAGTAGTTTGGAGGAGACGGATGAGGGGTGCCTACAAAGCACTCTGACGCTTAAGTCAGTTCAATATTCAATATGATTCAAGTATTCCAAGAGAGATATTTTACCAGCACTGAAAGCCATTGTATTTATAGTATGGAATGCCTAGCTTAATGTCGTCTTTCATAAGGCAGTGTTCATGTTTATTGGTGGAGAAGGGTGGTCTTTCGCAGGGTATTCCTTGGTTGATAAGTCTAAGGTAAGGCTAGATTCAGTAGATGTGGTAGCAAGCTGGTGCTACCTTCATTCATTGGTTTCATGTGGTTGCCAAGTTGCATGAGCTGCTGATCTCGGCAATGATATTTCCTTTCATATTAAGTTATTTTGGGTTATTACCTAAACAAGCGAGATTCCCATGCTTTGTACGTAGGATGAGTTGCCTTATTGGCCAAGCTTGGTGGTTCTTGCCTCTTGGGCCCTATAGGCCTTTATCTCGCATATGTCAGGTTGAGATCAGTTACTTATCAAAATTATGGATAAAACTTTGCACACAAAAAAAATGAAAAGACTAAAATTTTATTTTTCCTTTCATCACCATGTTTACTTTAGTCCATCTTTACCTTTTTCATCCTCTTGTCTAAAAATAATGTTTTTGTCAAAACCATAAACCCTATCCACCTACTCGAACAAAAGAAAGAATTTTGATTTTAGATGTTATTATCTTATCTCATCTCATCATGATGAGGGCCATCAATGCCCGTGTTTCATTATTTCCTTCATTGTTTTTGTTTGTTGCTCAACTCATTGGAGCAGCAGATCATAAGGTTGTGCACAAGATCATTAATGATGGTGGTGCACCATAAAACTCTGATGGTGATTATTGAAAATTGTAACACCTCATTCTAGAACCACCTTGTTACATATAATATTAAGCACAGTTACAATCACAACAGTTGAATTAAATTACAGATAAATTTTTCTTTAACTTCTTTATTATTTCCTGCTAAATATTTAAATATGTTTCAAATAATTTAAATACTTAATTGTAACACATACATTATGCGAAAACAACTTAAATATGCTTAACTTCATACCGTGTAGCCCTCATAAGCGACAATGATGTAAAACTTATTTTTTTCATTCATTGGAAGCGCACTAACATTGGTTTGAAGTTAACAACTTCTATGATCATTAGCAACTGGCTAGCACTCAATACCCTGTCATTCCTTACATGAATGTTCATCTCTATAGTGAAGCTTACCTTTATAGGTAAGAAATGGGGAGATTTAGTCAATCTGTCAACTATAACCCAAATAAAGTCATCCTCAACTTGAGTCCTGGGCAATCCAACAATAAAGTCCATGGATATACTGACCCACTTTCACTCTGGAATCTCCAGTGGCAGAAGTAAACCAACTGGTCTCGATGTTCAATCTTTACTTTCTGACATATAAGGCACCGGGAAACATATTCTGCGATGTCCCTCTTCATTCCTTCCCACAAGAAATTCTTCTTTAGATCCTGGTACATCTTTATGGCACCTGGGTGGATGGTGTACTGGCCTTCAGCCACTACATCCTCCATTAGTTGGCCTTTAGGCATAACTATTCTTTTATGATAAACCAAGAAGCCACTACTATCAACCGAAATCCCTTTCTATCCCTTCAAAGACTTTAAGCTCTCATCATTCTACTGAGCTAATTTAATTCTTTCAAACAATTCATTATGAACCTTTATTGTCTTTGTCTCAAGACTTCCATTACCTTTACTCGTAACCATATTCAAGTCTCATAATTACTCAATAAGGTTGTATTAATTCTATCATCATGCTTGCTACGCTAACTATTTTTCTGCTTAAGGAATCAATTACTACATTAGCTTTGCCCGGATAGTACTTTAGATCAAAGTCATAATATTTCATAAATTCCATCCATATTCTCTGTCTCATATTGAGTTCTTTTTGATTAAACAAGTATTTCAAACTCTTATGATCACTGAAAACCGTGAAGTTAACACCATATAGAGAACGTCATCATATCTTCAAGGCAAAAACTATGTCCGCTAACTTCAGATCATGTGTAGGATAATTTTCTTTGTGCAGCTTTAACTGTGTAGATGCATAGGCAACAACCTTTCTACTCTGCATCAACACATATCCTAACCCAATCTTGGAGGCCATCATTATAAATCTCAAACTCCTCTTCTGGATCAGGAAGAGTGAGTACTAGAGTTGTAGTCAATTTCTCTTTAAGATTCTGAAAACATATCTCACACTCATGGGTCTATACAAATGAAGTACCACTCTGTGTCAAACGGGTCAAGGCCAATATTGTCTATGAAAACCCCTGAATGAATCTTCTGTAATATCCTGCTAAGCCCAAAAAACTTCTGACTTTTGTTACTGTCTTGATTCTTTCCTAATCCACCACTGCTTCTATTTTACTAGGGTCCACTGCTACTCCGTCAGTAGAGATAACGTGGCCTAAGAATTTCATATCTGAAAGCTAAAATTCACATTTGGATAGCTTAGCATATAATTGTTTCTCTTTTAGTATATGTAAGACAATCTTGAGATGCTTTGCATGCTCTTCATTACTCTTAGAATAAATTAGGATGTCGTCAATGAAAACCACCACAAACTGATCCAAGTAAAGCTTAAAGATATGGTTCATGTAATCTATGAATACCGTAGGTGCATTAGTGAGACCGAAAGGAATTACTTGGTACTCATAATATTCATACCTGGATTTGAATGCAGTATTTGGAACATCCTTCGGCTTGACCCGGATCTAATGATAACCTAACCTTAGGTCAATATTTGAAAATATACAAGCACCCCTCAACTAACATAGCAAATCATCAATGCGAGGCAACATATACTTGTTCTTCATTTTACTTTCTTCAGTTGTCAATAGTCTATACATAATCTAAAACATCTGCCTTTCTTTATTTTTTATTTTTTTTTGGTAAATACATGGGGCATTGCCCCAGAAACATCTGCCTTTCTTGTTGACAAACAATACTGATACTGCCCATAGAAACACACTCAACTTGATAAACTTCTTACCTAATAACTCTTAAATCTATTTCTTTATCTCACTTAATTCATGTAGAGATGTGCATTAGAAGGGTGCACATTTACCCACATTAATTTTTCCACGATATAATTGTGGCTAATGTTTACTTAAGGGAATTATACAATTTACTACGCTTTTAATACGAGGTGGGTGTGTGACTATTTTTGCCACGCTTAAACCGTATAAAGCAATTGTAGCTAATTAAAATTACGGCACTTGGCATGGCTAAAAGTCTATCAACTCCATGCGCGACTTAAGCGTATATCCTCCCGGTCTATGTTTTATTGGATTATTTTGATTATTCTTTTCAATATTTATTAGTTTTAGTAATTTTTTTAAATGACTTTTAAATGGTTTAAAAGCCTCCAATTCTTCTATAAATTTTTCCTATATTTTTCACGTGGTATGGTTTCTTCAAGTTTGCTGCGTTTCTTATACCTCCAATAAGTACAAAAACATTGACTACAAATTTTTGGGAGTTTTTAAAAAAATTACCAGACTGCCACGTCAACAGTAAAGTTTGCCAAAATGCCACGCGGCATAATTCGCTACACAATGTAGCGAATTATGTATGCAAGAGCTACACAGTGTAGCGAAAGTTTCCACATGTCAAATTTGGAGAAATTCGCTACACTGTGTAGCGAATTATGCCGCGTGACATTTTGATAAAATTTATTGATGGCGTGACAGTCTGGTAACTTTTTTTGTCCACACATAAAAAACAATGGGTTTGCAAAAAAATTATTACACACAAATTTCTTGGGAAAAAAATCTATATTTTGGATCATCAACAAAAATCTGACCCAATTTAATGTTTAAAAAAAAAAGTCGGCTTGTGATATTCAAAATAGACCTATATTAGTCTTTTTTCCTTTTTACAATGGGTTTGCAACTTCGTCTGTTACGCAGAAGTTGGGATAGGTATAAGTGAGAAAAAAATGGTAGGGTCTATCATATTTAAAAAAAATAAAAAATTAATTAATTTTTTTTTTAAATCGGCTGCAGGTCTTAGAAGTATTTTCCCCTTTTATAATTTATATATGTTCATCGTCTATTTCATTCCAACCGCCTTTTGCCAATCATTTCAGGATTAATTGCTAGGGCTATCATAAGATTCATAACAATTAATCAGCTGATTAGTTTCTACCAAATTCCCAGTGATAAGATACTGTAGGCTATATTATGGACATGTACTTAGCATATTCCACATCGCAACGAGTTCATTAATGAAATAATTATGCCTCATAAAGCGTGTATTAATTTAAATTTATTTATTTATCTATTACAACACTTCGTCGACTAATTCCTTTTAAAATTTCTTAACATAATTTTTATTAATTAAGAAAGCTAAATTTGGGATCGATGCTTAGGTTAGAATAATAAAATCAATTATTCTTAATTTTTTTCGTATATTATAAAAAATAATTATCATTTTAAATGAGATAATTTCATATTACTTTAAATAAAAATATCGTTTTCTCGCTTTATTTATTTAATTTTTATTGTAAACGGTGCTTCTTTCTCTCCCTCGGAATCTTCCTGCCCCCTTCACCTGAGGAAGTGAGGGAAAATTTTTCATTTAATTTCTTTCCTTTTTTTCTCATTTCTTTCTGTCTATAAATACAAAATTTATATCCTAATTATTTTTATTTCCCTATAATCAATCAGTGTCTCCTTTTCAGAATCCTCTTTCCACCTACCACCTTGCCTTATTGTCTTGATTCAAAGAACTCGTTTCCCAGTTTATCGGATTCTAGGGCAACTTTCTCGTCAAAATCCCTCTCATTCAGATTAAACAGCGTCAAAATCCCTCTCATTCAGATTCAACAGCGCTTTTTTTGTTGTTTGTGGAAAATTAGGGCGTGAATTGGCCAAAGCTCACGTAGTAATTAAACAAATATGTTCTTCAGCGGTGATCCATCCAGTCGTAAGCGTGTTGATTTAGGTGGTCGCAGCTCGAAGGAAAGAGACCGGAAGAATCTGCTAGAGCAGACGCGACTGGAGCGGAATCGGAGATTGTGGTTGCGCCAGCAGAATTCTGCTGCACTCAGGATTCAGGTTTTCCTGCTTCTCTATGCATTTAGTTCAATTGGTTGTGCATCATTATAGAACATCTCAAATTTCTCCCGCGTTGGTGGCTAGTGAAAATTGATGCATTTTTCACCTAGTAGTGTGCTGTTAAGTGTAACCCCTAGAGGATCTACTTTGCAAATAATTGACCTCCGGGTTTCTTTTCCAATGTATTTTGCATCTATGATTGTGGTTTTTAATGCCCTGATCGTGTGAAATAGTTTTTGTGTTAAGCTGGCTTTGGCCATTTAAATTGCTATTTTGAAGTCTTAGGTTTCCGGTTTTGTCTTCCATTAAGTGTTCCAGAACTAGAGCCTTCCTTTCTTGGGGGTGATTTTGAAATGTGATGATTAGGTATTCTGGCTCACAGCGTATGTAGCCAGACATCCTAGCATCGTTATCATTAGGAAGAAAATAAATAGGAAGTTGAGCTGGTATGAGTAGTCATACCAAATTATTACTATTATTTTGGTAAACGAAGAAGATTAATATTATGAAGAAAGTAGATCAAATACCTCTAGAGGAGGAGGATAGGGCATCCTCCTAGAACAAAAAAGAAAAAAAGAAAGAGGAAAGCTAAAACGGCTAAAAAATGCAACCGAGTTGTTGCTCAAGGAGAGCCCGTTGGCATGGTCTATCATCTTCACAAATCATTATATGGACTAAAATAATCTTCTTGGGCTTGGTTTGACCAATTTTGGCATTGTAGTTTAGCAGTTCGATCATAGTAGTTAAAAGCGCCGTAATAGCACCGCGAGCTGCGCCGTATGGGCGTTGCAGTGCCTCGCCGCAAGAAACCACGCCGCGCCGCACCGGAACGCAATATCAGCCATTGCGATCGCATTTGCGGCCAAATCATGACCATATTGCTGTCATAAGGCAAAATGTCAATGTTGTCCTAAATTTAAATATGTAACAGAAAATTTTTAAGGGTTTTAAAGTCTATCTGCTATCTCTGCCTTTAAAAAATGTTTCTTTTTGTCATTATTTCTGTCATATATCTATTCTGCTATTTCCGCAACCGCAACCCGCTATAACGCTATAGCGTTTTTCGGGGTTGGCCGTGACTTGCCGCAATCCGCATTTGATAACTTTGAGTTCAATTGGACACAAAGTGACACTAACCACTCTGTCTTTTATTGCTATTCAGCTTAAGGATGTATTTATTTGATTTTATATGTCAACAACATTGTTATCACTAGCAATTATCGTATTGTCATCATTTATATAAATCTTGGTCATCACTTTCAAACCAAAGACCTTGACAAATCTTGATGCTTCTTGAGAATAGAATAATAGATGTGGCACAATCTAAGGATGGTATTGTAATTTCATAGAAGAAATATGCGATGGACATTATGGGAAAACTTGGAGATGAACTGCATAGGGCAAGACATTTATAGCCTTTATCATGGGAAAATGACCAAGAAAAACACATTCTTGAGACATGTAGGCTAGTTTATGTTGGTTGTAGGGCCTAAGAAATGGATAACCGTCACAACCAAACATTTTGTGAAACTTGTAATCTATAGGTCTAAGGAATAACTGTAGAATATTCTAGAATTCATTTATTTCTTTCTTGTTATCTGTTCCTTTATTTATTAGGCTCTCTTGTTATTGTAAATATGTCTCTTAGTCTTTTGTATGCCTCTTAGTTTTTTGTTCTTATTTATTAGCTTTGTTCTTTGTACTCAATATAAATTGTACCTCCCTGGATCTTTCAAGTAATGAATCAGAAGTTTATTCATAAAACACTTCTTCTTTTCATCATGGTATCAAGAGCTGGTTATAATCCAGTCTCTTCCCCGTTCTAATTTCCTTTTTGCCTTCCTTCCATTCCTTTTTCGTATTTTTGCTTCTGCCAAAGTCAGAACCCTCACCTAGACACCTCCAACTACAAAACCAAGGCCACCACTAGATCCAGAACGAAATTCCGAGCCAGCCAACAAAAGACCCGTCGCCGGAAACGCCGTCACGCGCCGCCACCGTCCGTCAGCCTCGCCGGCGCGTGTGGTCCACGCGCCGCCATCCTGCCATTTTTTTTCGGCGAGTCATACCTCGTTCTGATCGTCTGCCTTCCCTCTTCATGTTTTGAGGGTCAAAACCATATTTGGAGGAACTTTTTTTTCTGGGTATTGTTGTTAGGAAGCCATAGATACTGAAAATGTTGAAAGTTCATCTGGAATTTCGACCGGAACTTCACCCCTTCCCATTTCTTCGTTTTCTGGAGACAATCCAGCAATGCAGATCACCAATCACCGTTTAAACGGTAGGAACTATGTGCAATGGTGCCAATCTGTTAAGTTGTTCATCCAGGCTAAAGGGAAGATGGGGTATCTGGATGGAAAAAAGGTTCAACCAGCACAACATGAACCTGGCTATGATGCTTGGGTGACTGAAAATGCTTTGGTCATGACATGGCTGACCAATTCTATGGAACCAGATATCAGTCAAACTTATTTATTCCTTGATATGGCTCAAGAAATTTGGGAAGCTGTTAAAGAATACTACTCTGACCTGGGCAATGCCTCTCAGGCTTTTGAATTCAACACCAAGGTGAAAGATTTACGCCAAGGGGGGAAGACTGTTACTGAGTACTTCCTTGCTTTAAAAACATTGTGGCAAGAGTTGGATCTTTATGATAAAGCAGACCTTCAAGGTTTAGATGCTAATGCAATATTTAAAAATTATATAGAGAAAAGGCGTCTCTATGATTTTCTTGCTGGCCTCAATTCTGATCTGGATGATGTTCGTGGAAGAATTTTGGGGCAAAAACCATTACCTTCCATTGCCAC
The DNA here is from genome assembly GCA_032173675.1 of Gastrolobium villosum. Classification (NCBI taxonomy): domain Eukaryota; kingdom Viridiplantae; phylum Streptophyta; class Magnoliopsida; order Fabales; family Fabaceae; genus Gastrolobium; species Gastrolobium villosum. The sequence continues at coordinate 20,501 of JAVKPL010012173.1, read as the reverse complement.
TGCCTTTTCTGAGGTACGAAGGGAGGAGCTTCGTCGAAAGGTAATGTTGGGTGATAAGGATCCTAAGTCTTCTAATGGGTCTGCCCTTATAGCAAAGAATACTGCTCGTCCTTCTGGGGATTCAAAACGTTCTGATCGTTGGTGTTCTCATTGTAATAAGGGTGGTCACACCCGTGAAAAATGTTGGGAAATTCATGGCAAACCACCAAACTGGAAACCAAAAGGACAGAACAAGAATCGTGCTAATCAAGTATCTTATGAAGATAAGGGAGAAGGGTCCCATGTCCCTTCAAATTCCGATGGTTTTTTCCTCTCTAAGGCTCAGTATGAGCAATTTCAGAAATTGATGTCTCAACCTGCTGAGGCAACTAGTCATGTTGCTCAAAAAGGTATGGCATTCCATGTTGAACATAGTAATCGTTGGATCCTTGATTCAGGAGCCTCTGATCACATGACAGGTAATGCAACCTTATTTTCTTCCTATATCCCTTACTATCACCCCTCACGAATAAGAACAGCTGATGGAAGTTTCTCCACTATTGCGGGCAAGGGATCCATTAAACTCTCTGAGCATATTATTTTGAATTCTGTCCTTCATGTTCCCTCCCTTACTTGTAACCTCATCTCTATTAGTAAACTTACTGCTGAGTTGCATTGTGTTGCTAAGTTTTCTGCAAATACTTGTATCTTTCAGGAGCAGGACTCGGGGATGATGATTGGCAGTGCTAGAGAAGAAGAAGGGCTCTACTATTTGGAGGAGGATCTTTGTGAAAGGAGGATTTTTTCAAACCACACTCTATGTTTATCAGATGATTGTAATGATGTTTTGTTATGGCATCGTAGGTTAGGGCACCCAAATTTTGTTTATCTTCAGAAGTTATTCCCTAACTTATTTATCAATAAAAAGCCAAGTTCTTTTCTTTGTGATTTTTGTCAACTTGCAAAGCATTCTCGTGTCTCTTATTCTCCCAAGAAATATCATGAATCTTCTCCCTTTACATTAATTCATAGTGATATTTGGGGACCTGCTCGTGAAAAAAATGTTTCGGGTGCTCGTTGGTTTATTACTTTCATTGATGATCATTCTAGGGTATGTTGGGTATATCTCTTAAAAGACAAGTCTGATGCTGCATCCACTTTTAAAAACTTTCATGCTATGATTCAAACTCAATTTCAGACTCCTATCAAAGTTCTGCGAACAGATAATGGCACAGAATTTTTTAATTCTGTTCTTGGAGATTACCTAAACCAACATGGAATCATTCATCAAAGTTCTTGTCCTAATACCCCTCAACAAAATGGGGTGGCTGAAAGGAAAAATAGACATCTAATTGAAGTTGCTCGAGCTCTCTTATTTACGATGCATGTCCCTAAATATCTATAGGGGGAAGCCATCTTGACAGCTTCTTATCTCATTAATCGGATGCCTTCTCGGGTACTAAATTTTCATTCTCCTTTGTCTTGTCTTACTAAATCTTTTCCTTCCTTTTGTGCTTTTTCTTCTCTTCCTCCCAAAATATTTGGCTCTGTGGTCTTTGTTCACATTCCTCCACATCAAAGGTCCAAACTTGACCCTAAATCTATTAGATGTGTCTTCATAGGATATTCCCCTAATCAAAAAGGCTATAAGTGTTATTCACCTTCTCTCCGTAAGGTCTTTGTTTCCATGGATGTTACCTTTTATCAGACACAATTCTTTTTTTCCCCGACTTCTCTTCAGGGGGAGTCTTGTGATATGGATGAAGATAAGCCTGCGAAACCAAATGAAGCTGTTGTCTTACCTTGGCCTTTGGAAACAGGGGGAGTTATTGGGAAAGAAATAGGGGGAGCAACTATACCTGAGTCTAATGATCCTCCCGGTACTTGTGATCCTCCTGGTAAATGGGGAAAATTCTACAGCAGGCGCAAAATACATCAAGAGACTCTAGACTGCCAGGAACCTGACTCGAGTCCTTGCTCTAGTAACCCACTTGAATGCTCTAGTACAGCCAACATTGATATGCCCATTGCTCTTCGGAAAGGTACTAGATCTTGCACTGCTCATCCTATTTCCCATTATATCTCATATGAGAAGTTATCTCCAGGTTTTCGTGCTTTCAATACTATGTTAGATAGTACCAGGATACCCAAAAATATCCAAGAAGCACTTGATGATCCAAAATGGAGGAATGCCGTATTAGAAGAAATGGATGCACTTATAAAAAATGAAACATGGGATTTTGTGACATTACCTAAAGGAAAGAAAACTGTTGGTTGCAAGTGGGTGTTTACAATAAAATTTAATGCAGACAACAGCATCAATAGGTATAAGGCCAGATTAGTTGCTAAGGGATTTACTCAGACTCATGGGATAGATTATCAGGAGACATTTGCTCCTGTTGCCAAGCTTAACACTATCCGCGTTCTGCTATCTCTTGCCGCCAACCTTGATTGGCCATTGCAACAATTAGATGTCAAGAATGCCTTCTTGAATGGTGATCTACATGAGGAAGTTTACATGGATCCACCTCCTGGTTTTGAAAAAGGGGATGGATCTGTGTGCAAGTTGCAGAAGTCTCTCTATGGACTTAAACAATCTCCCAGAGAATGGTTTGGGAAATTTACTCAAGCTGTTAAGGGAAAAGGGTTCACCCAAGCTCAGACTGATCATACTTTATTCTTTAAACACTCTGATAAAGGAAGAATTGCTATCCTCATTGTCTATGTTGATGATATAATTGTCACTGGTAATGATACCGAGGAGATAGCCTCTTTAAAAAAATGTTTAGCTGACCAGTTTGAACTAAAAGATCTTGGATCTCTCAAATACTTCCTTGGCATGGAAGTTGCTCGAAGTAAGAAAGGAGTTTCCTTAACTCAGAAAAAATACATTCTAGATTTGTTGCAAGAAACAGGTATGCTTGGGTGCAAGCCAGCAGAGACTCCAATTGAAGCTAATATCAAAATGGGAGTTGAAGACGGGGAAGATGTCGATAAGGAGCAGTACCAGAGACTGGTGGAAAAATTAATCTATTTGTCTCATACTCGTCCTGATATTGCTTTTGCTGTAAGCATGGTTAGCCAATTCATGCATTCTCCTAAGGAAAAACACCTTTGTGCTGTTTATAGAATTCTCAAGTACCTCAAGAACACCCCTGGTCGAGGAATTCTCTTTAAAAAGGGGAACAAAAGGATGGTTGAAATTTATACAGATGCAGACTGGGCTGGTTCTGCAGTGGACCGAAGATCTACTTCAGGTTATTGTACTTATGTCTGGGGAAATCTTGTGACCTGGAGAAGTAAGAAACAAACTGTTGTTGCAAGAAGTAGTGCAGAAGCGGAATTTCGGGCTTTAGCCCATGGTATTTGTGAAGGAATTTGGTTAAGAAGACTTCTGGAAGAGTTGAAGATCTCTTATTCCCTACCTATCAGATTATATTGTGATAATAAAGCTGCTATCAGCATTGCTCAAAATCCTGTTCATCATGACAGAACAAAACATGTGGAAGTCGATCGTCACTTTATTAAAGAAAAATTAGAAGACGGTAGTGTATGCTTATCATATATACCTACCAAGGAACAAACGGCAGATATTCTCACCAAAGGATTACTTAAGCCGACCTTTGAGGATTTGATCAGCAAGTTGGGAATGATCAATATATATCTCCCAACTTGAGGGGGAGTGTAGAATATTCTAGAATTCATTTATTTCTTTCTTGTTATCTGTTCCTTTATTTATTAGGCTCTCTTGTTATTGTAAATATGTCTCTTAGTCTTCTGTATGCCTCTTAGTTTTTTGTTCTTATTTATTAGCATTGTTCTTTGTACTCAACATAAATTGTACCTCCCTGGATCTTTCAAATAATGAATCAGAAGTTTATTCATAAAACACTTCTTCTTTTCATCAGATACAAAAAAGAAATACCTTGATAGAGGAATCATGGCCAAGTTTGAGAAGTAATGAACATAAAAGAATGCCCACATACTAAGCTGAAATAAATATAAAGGAATCCTTTATTTATGTAAAGAACCAATTCAACCCAAAAGCTCAAGCTGTTGGGTGAGACTACATGAATGGTTTTATATATCTTAACACACCCCCTCACACGAGAGCCCATTGGGCTTGAAGAGTGGACAATGCCCAGGCCCACCTATCTATGCGAAGAAAGAAATTCCACTAGAAAGAAAGTGGGAGGCGGTGAGGATCGAACCCGGTATACCGAGGCTCTGATACCGTGTAAAGAACCAATTCAACCCAAAAGCTCAAGCTATTGGGTGAGGCTACATTAATGGTTTTATATATCTCAACAATTTTAAAACAAATACATAAACTAGAAGAGCATTACCTTTCCATCAGGGAGCTCAGCCCTATAAACAGGGCCAAGTGTGCCTTCCCCTATGTAATTTTCTTGGCAAAAACTATTTGTGTACTGCTGAAGTGATGCAACAGTATAAACTTTGACAGAACTTGTTATAATTTGTCTTTCAGTTACTTTGGTAGACATAGCTGGATTGATGATGAACTTCTCCCTAGGAATGATTGGGAGAGGAAGTGGAGGTGCTGGCTGCCGGGGTGGAAGTTTGGAACCCCATCTTGTATTGTTTAATTCATAAACAGTTTTGCATTCTGAAGTTGCAGATACTGTTTTCACATGTATTTCTTGTTCATCCGGGACCTTTGGAATCAAATTCGTTGTTCGATTTGGTACTCCATATACAAGGGATGCTTTCTCAGCTGTGTCATTTCGAATTGCAAATAGAGTTTGAGAAGCTACTTTACAACAGGTAAAAATAAAAGAATAGGACCTCCATCTAAGATGAATCAGATTTACCTTTCTCCTCATCATTAGTTGCTTCAAAAGAAGAGTCAATGCATGTATGTTTATGCAAAGGTCCTGAGTCCACACCCACGTTGTATTTCTTATAATTTTTGTTCTCTGGTCTTCTCTTAAAGCACCACAACATTAAAAGACAAATTCCTAATGCAATAAATATTAAAAACCCTCCACCAGCAATCCAAACTATGCTCTTAGCTTTGAAAGACCTCCTAGCAACTGCTACTATTGGTGCTTTCCTGGAAGTAGAGGGACTATTCGCCACTTTCCAAGGTGATTCTTCTGGGGAAGGAGCCATAGCGACAGGTGAATGAGATGCAGCTGGAGGTGATGGAATGACAGTAGTATTAAAAGGATTCCCATATTTTCTGCAAAGTAAATGCTACTATAACTAACTTGTGTAAGTGATTTGGTAATAAGGCTATGAATGAATTTACTTTACCCTAAAGCCATACGCAAAAAAACCAAGTCAAAAATAATGTGCTCAGATAATTTGGAAAGGAAAGTCCTAACATATTGCTTTAGATTTTGTCGCTAGTTCTCATAACGAAATAAAAAAGAAAAAAGAAAAGGAAATTAGCTGAAAAAGCAACATTAGAACAGAAAAAAAAAAGTTCAACAAACCATGAATCACCTGAAATTAGGGATACTCAACAACTTGGAAGGTATCGGCCCTGAGAAAATGTTGTTTTCTATATTCCTACACCATTATAAATTCACAGATTAACTAAAAAACAACCTCCCAAGCATAAATTGTGGACAATTGTCATTTTATGTCTGTGAAGAGCATATGGGTTCTAAGAATTATACAGATCCTGAAGCGGGAGGTCCTGCAAATCAAAAAGGGTCCCAGAAAGTTGATTGTTCTGCAAGTATCTGCAAAATAAATAAAGAACACTTCACTTTTTTTATTTTTTATTTTTAGTACACTATCACACCATCATTTAACAAGTAGGCAAATAGAATCTCTTAGTTGCAAGAAGTTTAACTCACAATGTAGTAAGAGATGACAAATTCCCTATTGACGGAGGCAGCTGACCGCTCAAGTTGTTACCTGACAGATCCCTGCAGCATGGCACAGGATTCCTGTCATGGCTAATAAAATAAATACACTGAAATATCAATGTGATTTAACATCATTTTCTTACATATTCATCAAACCAGTGAGCTGTAGAAACGCATCTGGGATTTGTCCATCTAGAAGGTTATTTTTTAATGATCTAAAGGGCAGCAGAAAATTCTCATTCAAAATGAAGAAACAGATTATTGAAAAATATAACAACTTGATACCGAGAAGAAGATATGTTATAAACCCACAAGTCTGACAATTGAGTTAATGAGGATAAGGCATTTGGAATGCCTCCAGTTAACTGGTTATCTGACAGAGACCTAAATTTAGAAAAATAAATCAGAAACTTGTTTAAGGAGACTTGTATTTATGGATATGGATAGAAATGATTTAGTCAATGCAGTAAAACAAGTTATGAATATGGAGATGATAAAGATAACATACAAGTTTCTCAGAGTAGGGGATAAAGTGGATGGAATAGTCCCTCCAATGTGGTTGTTGCTAAGATCCCTGCCCAATTGGGGAACAGAAAGCTTCATGAAGTTTTCTTGCAAATAATAACACAATTACGGAACAAAAACAAGCAAGCACATCAAAGTTATCAAATGCAGATTGCAACATGTTGCGGCTAATCCCGAAAAACGCTATAGTGTTATAGCGAGTTGCGGTTGCGGAAATAGCGGAATAAAAATATGACAGAAATAATGACAAAAAGAAACATTTTTTAAAGACAGAGATAGCAGAGTGACAGATAGAGACGCAGATAGGCTAAAAAACCCTCAAAGTTTTTCTGTTACACATTTAAATTTAGGACAAAATTGACATTTTGACTTATGATAGCAATATGGCCGCAATTTGCGATCGCAATGGCCGCTGTTGCGTTCCGAAGCGGCGCAGAGCGGTTTCTTGCGGTGAGGGACCGCAACGCCCATACGACGCGGCTCGCGGCACTATTGCGGTGCAATTAACTACTATAAAGCACATAAAACAAATGCAACCATTTTCAATATGGATACCCATCCAAAACAAAGTTATTTCTTCTATTGGTCAAGAGCTATAAAATTCCCCAATAACCAAAACAAATTTGATTCCTCTAGTAACCGGTGAATTTGGACAATTAGGAGCTCATTGTACAAAAGTTTAGAGTTTCAATGGTTACCGAGGAAAAAATGAAATACTGAGGATTAACTCATTTTATTTTATTTTTTTGGAAATAGATTAACTCATTCTAAATCACAATGGAAATATTCATATAGATAATACTGAATTCAGTGATTTTGAAAGACATGCTAATGACATTTACCACTATCTTGGAAAAAAACAACACTTACATTTCTATGATGGATGGGAAATCCAAATTACTTCCCAGCTGTCCACCCAAATTCATGCCTCCCAGTTGTCTGTCAACCCAAATACAAATTTTATAGAGCCATATCCCAAGTGATCACATTGAACTCAATCAATTAAACAACTCAGGAAACACAAAATATAACATTACACTTTTCAAACCAATTGTCTAAAGTATGGAACACAAAAACACAAGATTATACCAACAACAGTTTAAGAAAGTGAACAATTGTGTTTGTTGGAGAAAACCTCCGAGGTACATACAAGGCAGTTATGTTGGAGAAGACACAACTCACACCTTGCCACAGTTCCAAACATGGATCTCCTCCTATGGGTTTCCAACCCTGAAGGGGTGGTGAACCCAGAGCCACATATAAACTATTGATTGCTGCAACTGTTAACCACAAACACATTAAGAGAAAACATTTAGATAACATATGCAAATAGAATATGCATGATGTTTAACTACACCTTCTCAGAGAAGGAAGTAGAGCATCATAGAATTAGAATTGAAGCTAAAAATTAAGAACCCTGTACTATACCATCAAGCGGGTCAGTGTCCCCAACACAGAAAGTTCCAGTGAAAATCATCACTGAGATGAACAAAATTCCCAAATGCAACTTCATATTCGTACAACTCATTTCTTCCAGAGAATCTGTTTTCATTTTCGAACTCCCACCACCTTTTCCAATGCCTGCTAAGGATACCATACATAAAAGGCTCAACAACGTTACTAAACTCAAAATAGAAAATTGAACCAACAGAACAAAGCAAAGGTATAAACTTTGACAAGAATGTAGGTATTTGTGAGAAAAGAAACAAACCCTTTAGAAATCAGAGCCAAGTGAACTTGAAATGATTATGAAGAAGATAGCTCTGATCATCCAAATTACATACAGATAGAGAGAGTCACTGTCTGTTCTCCTGCTTTGTTCTCTCTTTTTAAAAGCAAGAGCTAATAACAGTGTCTTAAGCTAAATGTTGGTTCAATTCAAGGTCTCTTTTCATTGAAAAAATTAAAATGAGGATTCTATGCTCCACCAACCTGCTTGCGAGCTCACTTTCAATTAATGGTAGATTTTTTTATAGGAGTTTGTGTTTGTAATTTAATATCATCACAAAAGTTTCCTTAACACAATATTTTGTGGTACCGCATTTTTTTTTAAGTAAACAAAATTTCTTCACGTAAAACGAATCTATTTAACATGACATAGTCACTCTTCGACTTCGTACCACGTAATTTTTATGAAACCAAAACCCTTTTTTATATCACCATTAAATAATAATGTTAGGATCACACACACCTATATACGAGGTAGGATACTTTGACATTGAAATTTGATACGTTAAAAAAAAAAGATCAACGAAACATGTGACACCATCGATCTTTTTTTATCTAACGACTATCATATGAGATGTTAAATTTCAAATTTGACGCTGATGTCAAATGATCCTACCTCATATATAAGGTAGGATCCTTTGACACCAGTGTCAAATTTTGAAATTTGACACTTCATCTGAGAGCCATTAGATCAAAAAAGATCAATGACTCTGATTTATAAGCATGTGACACCATTGATCTTTTTTGATTTAGTAGCTGTCATATGAGGTGTCAAACTTCAAATTTGACACCGATGCATATCAACGGTGTCAACGGCACTTGGATCAATTAATGCTGGATTTTTTTATAAGCAAACATTAATTAACTTATTCAAATTCAAATGCCTCTTCTTTTTTAATAGCAGATTCTCTCTCAGCAGTAGTTGATTCTATTAGTATTATCGTTAGAGGCATTTGAATATGAATAAATTCACTAAGTTTGGATATAAAAATGCATCATAAATTGTATATTTTGAGTTGTGTCATGTGGCTCAATAAGGGGAAAGACGCTATGTTGAGACCACTAACATCTCTCACAACTTAAACTGGTAAAATTTGTCCATATATTAAATATTATTTATTTATTTTTTAAATAAAAAGTCTACATAATTAGTGAATGCGCCTACAACCTCACTGGTGGTCTTTTTATTTATAGCCATAGTTTGGTAGCAAAAATACCGTTACCTGAAACTATGTTTTCTTACCCTAATTGCTCCATCTCAAACTGTATAATAATTACTATGTTTTCTACTATCTACATATTAATAACGAGAAAAAATGTTTTTCTTTATAAACGGAAAAAATGTTTTCAATATACCCCTTTTTCTAAAAATTCTAACAGACACATTAACATTGTTTTCTTACCCGAATTACATATTTGGGACAACGATCATTTTGTCACCTTTTTGGTAAAAATTTACCGAATTGTCACATCAAAAAAAAAAAAGTTCGCCAAAATGTCATGTCACCAAATTCTCTGCACTATGCAGTGAGATTACGTGGCACTATGTCAGCAAGTTATGTAGCACCGATACGATACGCGACACGTGACACGACACGACACGACACTCCGACACGTCAATTCTAAATTTTTTTGGATTTCGACACGTTGGGACACGTTTTAATATTAAATAATATTTTTAATTTATATATTGTATATTTCATTTAATATTTAATAATTTAACAAAAAAATGAAACTAAATTAATAATACCCATCAACACGTTATAAAGATGAAAGCTTTAATAAAAAAAAAAACTGGGATGAGAGAGATATAATATCAGATAAAGAGAACAAATCATATTAGAGAGAGATCAGAGAGAATGAGATACAACGAGAGCGTAATAGGAATTGACAACAATGATGCTGGGATGATCTCTTATCTACTTAAGGGAAAAAAGACAAAAAAATAAAATTGATATGATCAGGTGGAAGCTTTATTAATATATTTTAAATTTTTTATAAAAAAAATTTTAATTTTTTTTTAAAAAAATTTTAAAAAAAATTAAAAAAAATTAAAAAAATTACGAAAATGCCATTTGACCGTGTCGGAATGGTCAACGTGTCGGAAAACGGTCAAATTCGCGTGTCGGAATGGTCAACGTGTCGGAAAAAGTCAACCGCGTGTCCGACACCGTGTCGGAGCGTGTCGGAACGTGTCGCCGTGTCGGAGCGTGTCGGACCCGACTCTTCCTGTTTTTACAAGTGTCTGTGCTTCTTAGTCAGCAAGTTTAAGGCCACGTAATCTCGCTACACTGTGTAGCAAGATTACGTGGCAGAGCCTAATTCGCTCCATTGTGTAGCGTTATATATAGCGTCAGTAACAATTTGACACGTGGATTAAGAGATGAATAAATGCTTCTTTTCTATTTTCTTTTTGAAAAATATAATAAACAATAAAGACGATTAAAAGTCCATAGGAAAATGATAAAGACGAATTAATGTCAAATAAATGTTGATTTGTTTTTTATTTTAATTGAAAATATAATACACACTAAATACGATGGAGTGCCCATGAAAAAATGATAAAAAAAATTAATGTTCAATAAATACTGCTTTGTTTTTTGTTTTTCTCTTGTAAAATATAATACACAATAAAGACGATGGAGTGCTCATGAAAAAATGATAAGGACGATTTAATGTCCAATAAATATTGATTTTTTTTTGTTTTCTTTTTGAAAAATATAATACACAATAAAAACGAAGGAGTGTCTAAATGGAGTATTCGTGAAAAAAATGATAAAGACGATTTAAAGTCCAATAACTGATTTATTTTTTGCTTTCTTTTTGAAAAATATAATACACAATAAAACGATGGAGTGTCAAATAGAGTATTCATGAAAAGATAATAAAGGCGATTTAAAATGCTGAATTTTTTACTCGATCTCTTAATTCACGTGTCAAATTGCGCCATATAAAACGCTGCACAATGCAGCGAATTAGGCCATATAATCTTGCTACAGAGTGCAGGGAGATTACGTCGCCTTAAATTTGCTGACATCACATAATCAAGCTGTATAATACAGCGTAATGTGACTTTTTGACCAAAAAAAATAAAATAAAAATTCATTACATGGCAATTTGATAAATTTTGGCTAAAAAAGTGGCAAAATACATTCCCACGTAATCTCACTACATATTTGTCCACTTTGGCGGCATTGAACCAACATTAACCCCCATTGGCGGGTTAATCTCTCCTGAGTACAAGCACATGCATGCAAAAAAGTGTCTGTTCTTTGTTCCTCTGAGAATCCAATACATTGAATCCACTGATAAATTTTTGTGCTTGGAAGTGTTGATAATGTTACTTCTGATAGCCTATAGAATTTGACACAATTATGCAAGATCACTGACTCACAACACAACCCCATCAATCCGCCTCTTATAGTATGTTTGTTTTTAATTATTTTTTATATAAAAAAAAATTTAATCCACTGTAGTTTTCCCATTTTCATTGGACATTAACTCACACGGGAAGGTTGTGAGATTAACCGAAATCTCTCAACTTACCATCCGCTGCACCTTACATAAATTTGCATAGTACAGATAGGGCACAGATCACAAGCCCCTGATGTTCAACTGCAATTATCCTCTGCAGGATTTTTTTTTTATTTTTTTTCAGTATCTATATACACTTTAATAAGAGCAGGGATAAGTATCATGCACAAAACGACAGGTTTCACCCCATACATATACATTAAAAAAAGTCGCATTTTTTTTTTTTTGGCTGAATATATTCAAATTCATGTGTATTTTAACTTTTGTTCACTGTTTCTTGTATTTGGTATTAAAATGTTGAGGAGGGATATTCTTACTACTAAAATTTTTCACTACCAACTTACTACCTATCTAATCACCGTTAGATTAATATTTTCTCTTTCTTTAAATTTTTTTTAACATTCTCTCTCTTTGATCCAATGTCTCTTTGATCCAATGGTGATGTGATGGATAGTAAGTTAGTAGTAACAATTTTTTTGTAGTTAGAATATCCTCACTCTAAAATGTTTACTTGTCCACCCCAATTTTTTTTTTAATAAATTCAAAAGTATTTTCCTACCATAACCGAAGACTAAATCTTCCATTGAACACTGTCTGACCCTTTCGAGGGCAGCTCTTTCAAATTTTATTTTTCATTATGATAAATGGTTGTTGTATTTGGTATTAAACATGTGTAATTTGTTCCGCACCAATTGCTTGTGTGACTTGGTGAAGATCTCACAATAAATGCACCCCCTTTATCCCATCAATTCGCTCTCTTTTCTTAACTAACATTAGCTGTCTATCTATCCCTCTACTTTTTTGAGTGTAACCTGTGTCATAGAAAGCTACCTCTTTGGGGAAATCCCATAACCTTTGATCCTGCCCTAACAATCTCTCTTCTCTGAATGAAACCAAATGCTTGGTTTAGTGGTTTTTGATTGTGAAAGAATTCCAACACAGTAACAAAAAAATTATAGCCAAATGGGTTGCTGTGTGAGCAGTAACAAAGCCTCAACCTCAAAAGCTTCATCACTAGGAAAATTCCCTGATTCAGAAGCAGTTGCTGAGCCACTAAAACCTTCAGAAAGCAACAGAGAAACACCTCAAGTAGAGGAAGAGACGGTGAAGGAAGTGCTCTCAGAAACCCCCAAATGGAACCCAACAAACATTGCCGAATCAGAACCGCAAAAGCCACACCAAAACATGGCCTTTTTCAAAGAAGTTGAAAAAGAAGAAAGCAAGGTTGAGAAGAAGGCATTGCCCATTAACAAAGCCGAAGAAGACATCTCGGAAGTTTGCAGCTTTAGCGAAACCATGTCCACAACTACCACAATCACCGATCAGAGAGAGGAGGCAGAAGAAGAAACCGGCAAAAGGGTCAATAGATCTCCGGCCAGATGGCAGAAAAACCGTTCCTTTTCCGGTGATTATGGCGGCAAAAGAGAGAGAACGGTTCATGTTCCAAGGAATGTTGGGTCTGTGAAGTTGGTTCAGTGCAGAGACCAAATGGGTCAGAAAATAGGCAATGGGGGAATGCGTCGCCGGAAAGATCCCGGCGACAACTCTTTCCGGCGGTCGAGGTCACCGGCCCCGCGTGCAGACACCGGAACAGCTAGACCAGTAATGGGTCGTAGTCCATCTGCAAGAAGAACGAACCAGTCCCCTGCAAGGGTCAGAGCCACGCCGCCGGTAAATGGTCGCCGGGAAAAGGAGAATCCGGCCATGGAGGGTAAATGGTCTTCTGCTAATGAGTCACTGGAAAATCCACTTGTATCATTTGAATGCTTCATCTTTATCTAGGTTTTTTAAAATTTCCGGCAATGGTGTTGGGGTGGCGCCACCAGTCAGCCACCGTGGACTGGCTAAGTTTACTGCCAAGTCAAAGTATTAGACTATTAGTAACTCGTTATTATTGTTATTATTTCTGTACTTTCTTCAATCTTTGAAGTTAATGCACTTGAGTGTAAATATTATAAGTCAAGGGTTAAGTGTTGCACATTGTTGTACTCTTGGATACGGGGATGCGTAAACGCCAGTGTTAAAAATAGTAATAATAATAATAATAATAAATTAAATAAGTATACAAAAAATTGACCTTACGAACTGGCGTTGCATCACCCTACTTTGCAAGTAGATTTTTTATTTTATATTTTTGGAAATATACAAGTAGATGTCTTGGACAACACCGAATTACTCTGATGGGAAAGATTGCGTTTCTGCCATATATGATTTAGTCTGTACCCAAATATTCACTCCCAAACCTTATGGTAAAGTACATGAACAGCTATAAAATTTAGTGAATATTTTTAGCCAATGAAGTCATGAACAGGTATAATTGGTTTCAGGCAATTCCAATCACATCAATTGCTATTTTATAAAGAAACAATTGTGGTATATTGCAGGAAATAAATTATCGGTTTTATAAGAGTTATGTTGTAGGAATAGTGATCGTGTAATGTTATAGAATTTTGTTTTACGTGTCGTAGTTTTTTTTTTTTCTTCAAAAAGTGCGGGATCCATAAAATATTGTGTGTGTAGGAAATTTTTTTGTGTTATGTGACATGATAAATGCAAATTCCATAAATTATATATATATATATATAAAAGATATAAAATTATCTATTATAAATTAAGAAATATTAATCTCATTTTATACTAATATATATACCTCGTTTGCTCAATGTCAATTGCTTTTTTGTGAAAATATTATTTTATTTAGAGTAGGGTTGTCCAACCCATTGATAAGGCTATTATTGATCATTGCACCAAAATATTCATTATTCAATTGGGCAGGAAGCGTTAAGAAAATTTACAATAAGAGTTACATTGGTTGCACTGTAAAGATTTTTGGTTGTTCTTAGTACCGTATTCTCTGAAATAGAATTTTTTAATATATATCATATATATAACAAATACAGGTGTCAGTTTAAATGACACATTTTACATCATTTCTCCCTATCCGCATCTTTAACACTTTATTTTTTACTCATTATTTCATATGATCTATCTTTTTCTCTCAAAAGTAACATAACTTTGCATGCTTTGAGATGATAGACATTTTCCTCGTATGCAATACAAGTAATGGTTTTTGTTTTGTTGGGTTTTCTTTGTCAACGTTTTGGCGGGTTTCCTCCGATACTAAAGTGAGTCTCATGCACATGGTTTTTGCATCTCGAGGCCCGCTAGCCCCAATGGTCCACTTTATATTACACTAGTATAAGAACTTTAAAAAAAAAAGTCAGAGATCATAAAAGATAGCATTTCGACAACATGCAACTATTCGGAAATTTGAGAAGTTCCTAAACAATGTGTGATTATAAAAATTGCTTTTTTTTGAGCAAATGTGGTTAGTATTGAATTTGATTTGAGGATGGAGGGAAACCCATGTTGGTAGCCGTTTGCACTATAGGACAATAAGGACAACTTCATACCTAGTGATCCTCATTTTTTTATATCAAACCGTTAATGTTTCTACCCTGAATAATATTTTATGGTGCCATCCATATCAACCATTTTGGAATTTATCTTTGGTTCCATCCTCTCAAGCACGAAGAGACAAATAGTGTATCTTCCATCAATCATGTGGAATGATATGGAAAGAAGGAATGTCCCGAGGCTCAAAGCTCTATGTTCAAAATTCAACCCAAAAGAGCACCTATGTGGTTTCTATGGTGGACAACTATAAAATATTTTAACGTTATTCATAGCTTTCGGGATTCGTCATTATCTACCTCCACTGAAATTCAAAAGGGGATCACGGCTTTGATTATAATTTACTCTTGAAATCAAGTGGATGGATGACATTGCTTTTGAGTGTCCATGCTTAATGCATATTAATTGACCTAAAAACGATTAATAATGCAAGTCTTCTGAGAAGAGAGTACACTTCTTGTCAGTGTAGAGGAATTCAAATTGGAAAAATTTAATATACTCGGTGCCCACCACTTGTTTAATAGTCTCTTTTACATAAATAGAAAAAAAAAATCCATTTTTATGGCTCTATTTTTTTTCCCCTCTCAATCCCTCCTTTTTTTCTATTTTGGGGAGGGATTATCATGGTTCAGCCTCACAAAAAAAAAGTTCCCATTCAAATCAATGGGTTGGTTTAAGTTATATTTATTTATTTTTTGGTAATCAAGTTATATTTATGGGTTTTCATTTTCTCCTTTAACATAACACAACAAATTTTTCTACACACACAACATTTTGTGGGGCCCACACATTTTAAAACAAAAAAAAGAAAAAAATATGGCACGCAAAACATATCTCTATAATATTACACAATCACTTTTCCTACAACATAATAAACATAAAACTCTATATTTATTTAATTCTACCTAAACGAAGTCTTGGGTTGAAATTCTTATGAATGCAAAAAAAAAAAATTCTAGGGAGAGCTAGACATATCTTCTTTTTTTGGAAATATTTCAATCGATTCATTGATTCGGAACTAATCCGATTCGGGACGGGTCTAGAATTAAGGCTTTAAACCCCTTCCAAAGGTGATACTGGAAAGATTCGAACACATGTTCTCATCCCCACCTGTTTAGCTCACATGCGTCAACTGAGTTACCACCATTTGATAGCTAGTCATATCTTTATGTGGATATTTTTATTTTTATTTTTGGTGAAATTATGTGGGTATTCTTTTTTTTTTTTTTTGGTTACAGCAAGGGGCAATGCCCCCACAAAATAAAAGAACAGCAAACAAGAAGGAAGGAAAAAAACAGAACAAGAAACAGCAGAAAACAAAACATCAAACACTAGCAGAAAGCCAGGAACAAGAATCATCCTGTATTTCTCCTAGCAGCCACCTTATTCAGACCCGGATCCAAAAGATCAGCAGCAAGAAGATTTAACAGATCGCTGTGAGGGGAGGATATTGATTTGAGCCCAAAGGAATCATCCAAAGCCTTCTTCGCAATCCAATCCGCACATGTGTTGCTACTCCTAGGAATTTTATTCAATAAGACAGTCCACTCTTTCATTAAAAAGACTCGAATCTTAGCTACCAATGGCAGCTTTCGAGTATCATTACCATGATTGGTAAGAAGGCAAAACGCTTGAGAAGAATCAGTTTCCAACACTAGTTTCCTCCAGCCATGCTTCCAGGCGAAATCAAGTCCATAAAGGAGAGCCCAAAGTTCAGCATGCAGAGGAATGCAAGAGCCAATGAAGGCTGAGAAACCGCCACACCATAATCCATTCCTATCCCTCAAGAGACCACCACAAGCTTCCCGATTACCTTGCACAGCCCCATCCACATTTAATTTCAGAAAGTCCTCCGCAGGCCTAATCCACGATGTAGGAAGTTGAGAGTGAGAAGTTCCTGAAAATGTTTTTTTAAACTTAGCCAAACAGAACCTATTTTCCTCAATTTCTACAGCAATAGCCTTTGAAGGATCCTCAGGACGCTGGAAACCTTCTTCGTGAATTTCCTTATTCCTCCATA
Organism: Gastrolobium villosum; assembly: GCA_032173675.1. Lineage (NCBI taxonomy): Eukaryota > Viridiplantae > Streptophyta > Magnoliopsida > Fabales > Fabaceae > Gastrolobium > Gastrolobium villosum. The sequence continues at coordinate 3,461 of JAVKPL010012173.1, read as the reverse complement.
ACCACAAAAAGTAACAAATGGTAAAGAAAGAGTCTCTCCAATCCTTGAGGTTGCTGTTGTTTGAAGTGAGATTCAGAATCATCCACTCCCTAAAAGAAATCACAGTGAGGAAGCTCAGTGGAAGAGGGTGCAATATGGGCAACAGCCAGCACTTTCTTGCCTTCCAACAATCTCTAAACACATGAAGGCAATCTTCAATCACTTCAGGGCAGAAAGGGCACTTATTGGAACTACCACTCCACTTTGATATTGACTCTCTTGTTAACATTCTATCATGAAGCATTTTCCAGATAAGCATTTTGACTCTTTCCTTGCCTTTCCACTTCCAAATACGGTCCCAACAATCAATGGGGGAAGGATTTCTAGAATCTAACAAGTTATTGTATGCCAGCTTAACTATGGAATGCCCAGGGTTCCAGTTAGTCCAAGCTATGCTATCCTCCTCGGCTTCATCATCTGGATGAGGAATGGCAAGAATTTTGTTCACCACATTAAGGTCAAAATGGTTCACAAGATAATGCTCATTCCAGCCTCCTTCAGAAAGGAAAATACTGTTGCTAATCTTTAAATCCAAGACCTCTTGAGAAGGAAGGGTATGAGTATGAGCAAGGAGGTTTGGGCTGAGACCAGTCCAATTGTCTTTCCAAAAATCAATCTTCTTGCCATTACCTATTTGCCAAGAAATATTGCTTATCATTTGAGGCCAGACCTTACAAATGCTTTTCCACAAGTGAGAATCATAAGGTTTACTAACTACCTCTTTTAGCATATCTTTTCTCCTGCCATATTTGGATAGCAAGACTTGGACCCAAAGCTGAGATGGAGACTGAACCATATTCCAAGCACACTTTTGGATGAAAGCTTCATTCTGGATGCGGAGATTGAGAATACCTAACCCACCCTGGTTTTTAGGGAGTTGAAGGTGTTCCCAACCGATTGCATGATGCTTCCTATGAACCTCAGTATCTCCCCAAATGAAATTCCTTTGCTTCTTTTCAATTTCTTCACAAATACCCACAGGTAATAAGCTGTTTTGCATGTGGAACATAGGGATAGTGGAGATGACCGATTTTGCTAGAGTCACTCTACCTGCCATAGATAGACACTGATTTTTCCAACCATTGAGCCTATTGTTAATCCTATCCATGATCTCTCCATAGTGAAGTTTACTAGTCCGGCCATGTTTCTTTCTGTATCCCAGGTATCTGCCCAAGTTTTTTGTTTGAGCAAAACCACTAATCTTCACTATCTCATTAGCAACATCAATTGGAACATTTTTGGAGAAGAAGATATTAGATTTTGGGTAACTCACCTTCTGACCAGACATGATCCCAAACTTTGTGAGGCACTCCATTACTGTCTTGATTTGGTCAATTTTGGCTTCTCCAAAGAGTAACAAATCGTCAGCGAAGAGGAGATGAGATATGGATGGTCCACCTGTACCAGCTGCCATTGGCTTCCACTCTTTCTTTGCAATTGCATCAGTAATCAAGTGTGTCAGTTTTTCCATACAAAGCACGAAAATGTAGGGAGATATTGGATCTCCTTGCCTCAAACCTCTACTCGGAAGGATGCTACCAGCCTTGGAACCATTCCAGAGGATTTCAAGCTCAGCTGAAGTGATGCACTGCATTATGATATTCACCAGAGATTCTGGGATGTTTATCTCAGATAACACTTTGTATATAAAATTCCAAGACATCCTATCATAGGCTTTCTCTAAGTCGATTTTGATTGTGAAGAATCCCCTTTTCCCCTTCATTCTATTCATAGAGTGAACCATCTCTTGAGCAATGATAATATTGTCCTGGATTTGTCTTTTAGGAACGAAACTGACTTGTTGAGGAGAAATCAATTTGTTGAGAAGGGGTTTCAGCTTGCTCACTATAATCTTGCTGATACCTTTATAAAGAACAGAACACAAAGCAATCGGGCGAAATTGGTTAATCTTTTCTGGTTTTTCCAGTTTTGGAATGAGAACCAGAAAGGTTTTATTTAGATCCTTCACCTCATCCGGCTTCTCCCAAATCTGATGCACACAATCAACCACTTGCTTTTTCATAATATCCCAGTTTTTTTGGAAGAAAAAAGCTGGGAAGCCATCTGGACCAGGAGCTTTAAGAGCATTCATGGAGAAGAAAGCTTCCTTGATACTCAATTCCGAGATAGGATCCTTCAAGGCTGTCAACTCAGTCTCCTCTAATGCAGGCCAGCAAGTATTGGTGACTTCCCAAGGTCTGGAGTGATCTTCTTCAGTAAAAAGATTAGTGAAGAAATCATGAATAATCTTGTTCAGGCTGTCTTCTTCTCTAACCATATGACCCTCATCATTCTTGAGCTCTAAAATTTTGTTTCTGGCTCTTCTAATTATGGTAGTTGTATGATAGAATCTTGTGTTACGATCCCCATCCTCAATCCATTTGCATCTAGCCTTTTGAAACCAAAGAGCTTCTTCTTGTTTTAAAACTCTATTCAACTCATCCTGAAGAGCAAAATCAAGATCAGATTGGGCAATATCATGCTGGTTGGTGTGGTTAATCTGGATCTCTTGGATTCTTTTTAAAAGGTAATCCTTCCTAACTTGGATACAACCAAAAACTCTTTTATTCCAAGATTTAAGCGGATCAATTAGGTTTTCCAGGCAAGTGACAATCTTGGTATGGTGGTTCCAGATAAACTTGAGAAAGTGAACAAAAGTGCTATGACTCTGCCAAGCTACCAGGAATCTGAAAGGTCTCTCTTTCCACTGGTTCTCATTGGGGAAAAGAGAAAGAAGAAGAGGATTATGATCCGAGTTTAGTCTTGGTAAAGCTCTAACATCCGCATCTCCAAAAGTGGTTCTCCAAGCTGCATTTGAACAAATTCTGTCAAGTCTCTTAAAGACTCTATCAAGATGAAGCCATTTTGGTCCCCTCCAAGTGAATTTAGAGCCTCTGAAACCCAGATCCAGCATATGGCAGTCATTTAACATGTAGGAAAACTTCTGACATCTAGCAATATTCATAGGGGCTCCCCCTCTTTTCTCTTTTGAGGAAGCTATCTCATTGAAATCCCCATCATGGCCCAGGGTTCCGTCATGCTACCACTGATTCTTCTCAGATCCGTCCAAAGCTCATCACGGACTTCCTCTCTAGGATTGGCATAAACCACAGTGAGATGAAAGGAAGGACCATGATTAACAGAACAAGACAAGTGAATGAATTGATTAGATTTCTCTATGACAGATATATTGAACCTTTCTTCTTTCCAAAGAATCCAAATACCACCAGAAAAACCAATAGCATATACTAGAACATACTGGTTGAAACCAAGTTGTTTTATTTTCTTCAGGGCTGCTACACCACTGATCCTAGGCTCTAGGATGGCAACCATGCCAATCCTATACTTTTTGATGAAATTTCTTAGGGATGTCTTAAAGGACTTTTTTGCAGCACCCCTAACATTCCATACAAGGCAATTCA
>JAVKPL010012172.1:0-58073 GCA_032173675.1 Gastrolobium villosum | reverse complement strand
AGTTAGTTGGCTATATAGTTGCGCAGTTACTAGGAGATAACGTTACTTCGTTTTAACTGAACTCATAAGAACTTTTAGTTTGGACCACTGATTTTGTTAATTGTACCTTATGTGAAAATGTTTTTACTTCATGTGTTGCAATTTAAAATCGGATTAAGCTGAACCTAGGGAATTGCTTGTAACATGATTTTATTTTTCCAAAAATTGTGTTCCACCTATATTATTCAATGATCAGGCAAAGTATAAGTCTTGAGGTGTCTTATGAATTTTATAAATGGCTGTCTAAATGCATTGAACTGTATGGTGTAGTGTAGCGGTGATACGCGTTAGACTTTGGCAGTTTTGGAATGGTAAGGCGAAGTTTGGGGACAAACTTCAAAACAAGTTGGGGAGAGTGTAACATCCCGCCTAATTAAGAACCTAATTAAAATTGCATTTAGCAATAGGGTAGAATACGTATAGGCGGATTATATATATAATCGTTTGCTCTAAGACGGAATTCAATTTTTTTTATTTAGGGAACTATTGGTATAACCATGGAAGTTAAGTACTTATTCTATGCATGTGAAATTTTAGGAATAATATAATTATAACATATAGGAAGCGTAGTGTTATTTAGAATTATATGAGTACTCATCTAAAAGTATGCCATTAATTTAAGTAAGGAGTAAATCTTTAGTAAATAATTAGAGGTGCATAAAAGTTATAAAAGTTAGAAGGTTTGGATTAATTCCTAAATAAGGAAACAATTGGACTTGTATGAACCCTTTTATGTTGGACTTAGGCCCTAGAACCCTATTCCTTCACCTTTAACCTTCTCTCTTGCGTTTTTTTTTTGGCTGCACACAGCCCTACTTTGTGTGTGTTGTGTCTTTATAAAACTCAGCCTATCCTTGCACCTCTTGACCGCCACCTTGCATCAACATTGGGACCCTTGAGTGTGCTTCTTTCCTTATGTATCCACCCTAGGCTCCCCTTCACATGTCATCCTTACCTCTTCTTGCGCATGGAGCATTGGGTAGAGGGAATTTTTGTTGCTTGCACTCTGATTCAAGACAGCAGCACGGTGGGCAGTGTGAGGCATAGATTCTGCATGTTGACCAAGCTTCCCTCACCTATCACCATCAAAGCCTTCAACCCTATGCGCATGAGTTGTTCTTGGTTCTTGGTTGATGTCCTTTGCTTGCTATTCACGCCTCCTTGCTGCATTGTGTAAGGAAAAGTTGCTGCATGATCCATCACTATCAAAGCTTTTCCACCTTGTTCGCATAGGGCATTGTGAGAAGAAAGAGTTGTTACATGTTTTCACCATCCAACTTGTGCGCATAGGACAGTATGAAAGAGTTGAGAAAGATGCTGCACATTTGACCTTAGATACTCTCATCCATCCCCATCTAACCCTTCCAACCTTATGCGCATGAGTGGTCCTTAGTATAGGTTCTTTTGCTTTTGCAGCTCACTTTGCACACTTACACACAACCTATGTCACATGCTTGTCCCTTGTGAAGCGCTGAATTGGACAGTATGCAGGCTGGTAGCTTGTGTCATTGGGAGACCTTTAGCAGCCTTGTCTTCATGCAGCTTTGGAGGGAGAGAAGTCAGATCTGCATAGGCAGAAACCTCTTAGCCTTTCCTTTCCTTATTCATGCTTAACATACAACCATTGAGTGGACCAAAGCTCCTCACCCTCTGACCTCGACTTGGACAGCTCCCACACAGTCCTAGCATGCGCAGAATTCTGCCATCCTTGCAGCCTAAGACCATGTCTTTGCTTGTCAACCATTCAGCCATCATTTCCCTTGAAGCATGCGCTGTCTTGGGCAGAAAGAAAGAGCTTTTGCTTGTCACTTTTGATGACTTAGTGCAGCAATATGTTGCACGCATCCTAAAGACATTTGTGGGCAGTAGGCATGCCTCTTATTTGGAGCAGAAAACCCTCCCTTCCTTCTCTGTGCGCGCCCCAAAGAGAGGAGTCTCAAGCCAACTTTCTGACTTGTGTTATGCTTCTATTAAGTGCTCCAAGTTTCCTTTCTCTTACTTTCCCTTGTGCAGACTGTATAGTCAGATTTCAACTTGCCTAACCAAACCAACTCCTTCCCTCCTTCCATTGGCCGTGAGTGATTAATTGAGAAGACAAGTCAGAAGTGGCATTCCTCCTTTTTCCCTGAACTATGAACATCATTGAGGGAAGCCAACTACTCCAAACACACTCTTGATCTTCTTTGACCGTGAGCAGTCTTAGGAGTGACCTTAAGGAAACTCTAGTCATTCTCCTTAGCCTCAAACTCTTGCATAAGACACCTAACCTCATCTCTCCTTTTCACCTTCCTTGGCTATAAGTAACCATAAGTAGAAGAACAAGATATTGAGACTCAAACCTTCAAACCGTAAGAACATAACAAGACACTTAAGCATGTTTCTTCCTTACTCTGATTCGACCTTGTGGCAGCAAGTAAGTAGTTTAGAAAACCAACTTACATTCTTTTCTTCCATCCCTTGTTCGGTCAAAGACCTATCTTGTAGAGCTTGGGACCAAAACCAACATCATTTTCTACTTCCTTGTGCGCTGTCTAGGAGTGAAGAGCAAAACTCATGGCTGTCTAATTTTGCTCGGTTGGAATTCTGAGTGTGTAGACAAGAAGGTAAGCTCAAAGCTCTTGTATTCTTCTCTTCTTCCTTGATTGGTTGTGGCTGCATCCATGTTGTATAAGTTCTGGTTTTTGTGTGGCTTTTCTTTCCACCTTCTCGGTCTGCTTAGGCTTAGTAGACAATCGGTTTTGCCCTTAATCTTTGCTGCTCAAGTGTGGGGGGCATAGTTTTCGCACATAATGTTACTAGACTTGGAAAATAATGATGCACTCTTGCACCTACAACCTGTCCCTCGAAAGAAAGTTAGTGGACACCTTGCCTCATTTCTTCTAGAGCACCTTAAAGTCAAAAGTTGCCTTGTGAACATAAAACTCTATGCTTCCTTTGTTGAGATGCAAACGGATTAACCACCTAGGATTGTTGTCATTGTAAGCTAGTGATAGATATCTTGTATAGACAAGGCAGGCTGTGTGGTGTATTCTTAATCCATGTAGACATGATTAGTTAAATGAGAAAGTGGTGAGAAGTCAGAAAGTTAGGAAAACCGTAAATGATATGTTAATATGTTAATAATTGATGTGAGTAGGATTTTGGGTAAAGGGAATAATTTTTAGCTCTTATAACCGAGGCTGTGAGTGTGTTGGGGACTTGGAAAACTTGTAATGGTTAACCTTTAGTAAAATGAATTATGTAAACACCACTCTAGTCATGTTGCTTTAATGTGTGAAACTTTGGGAAATTATTGCTGTCCGTATGCATCATGGGTGGTCTTTAAATTGTTAACTTGGTTATTTAGATTGTTAAATGTGTGGCACTCATTTTAGTGGGCAGAACCGAATTGGTATGCAGCTTTGAAGATTTTTGGTTTGTTAGCAATGGTTGGAATAAAAAGTTATGCAGTGAACTATTAATCTTGAATGCTTGCTAAATCAAATAAAATACAAGAATGGGAATCATGGAAATGACTTGAAAATTATAGGATTTGTATGGAACCTATTCTGACTTGTCACATATATATATATATATATATATATATATTTAGGTCTTATACAGGGAGCGGAACTTTGGTGCTGTTGCTTATTGCATGGACACGAGGTAAGTGTCAGGCGATGATGCCTAATGTAACTATTGACTACTGGTATAGAATTGTAACATGATGCTCCATATGCCGTAAAAATACTATGTTCCATTATGATGAAAGGAAACTGCCTAAAATGTGCCTGAGGGCTATATGATTATGAGGTAAAGACGTTATGTGGCAGCATAACGCATATGAAAGGTATATAAGCATGCACCTTACATCATACCGCATTTTTACGCTTTGTGTGTGAAAGCATAGCATGACATGCATATATCATGATCATATAGGCCTTGTTTTAGAATAGTTATGTACAGGACCATGTGTTTGAGCAAGCATCATGTAGGCATCCCCAAGGTACCGGGGTATGGGACACTTGGCATCAGTCCGCATAGGCCCACAGTTGGAATCCACATGGAGCTCAGGTGCCAAGGGTATATTTGATTCCACTGTGAAGTGCGCGCACGACGGTGCTAAAAGCGCAAAGGAAAGGCGTTATATACGCAATATATGAATATGATGAAAAGGAAAGGCGTTATATGCGCTATTTATATGAATATGATGAAAAAGAAAAAGGAAAAGGAACAAGGATATGTTGAAGTGACTGTTTATGATTTTGTGCCTAGTTAATACTGTTATATTACTGGTTTTGTTGCCACACTACTGGGATTTTTCTCACCCCTTCGGGGCTGCTATTTTCCAAAATGGCAGGAGGACGTAAAAGCTGTTGAAGAAGTGAAGTTTGCTGTTGCTTGCTGATGCTTGGATTTTTGCTGTTACTGTTTGATTGTTGGATGACTGTAATGCGTTATATTTTGGTACCCTTGGATGACTGTAGGCTTTATCATCTCTATTTTACCTTGAACCTTTATGATCAGCGGCGGTTTTGGAAAAATCAGAAAAACGTTTTGCAAAGAGGATTTTTAACTAAGTGCTGGATTTTTAACAGTTTTACAACCACTTTACGTGTCATGTTTCAAGGGGCAAACGAACTCCGATTTACTATTATTTTATATGCACGCGAAGCCCCGGGTATGTACTTTCAAACTGTGCAGGTTTCATCTCTATATGAATTCTGTACAAATTTTTATAAGCTTCGCCCTACAGCCTGTTCCAGAAAACGGACAGAATTCACAAGCGTTTTACGTGTCCTTTTCCGCGGGGCTATTCACCTCCGAATCGCGCATAATTTATATGTACGCGATGCCCCGGATGTCTAGTTTTTCAGAAGCTTGGAATATTTTTTATCACATCTAAATTCGATTTTATACAGATTTTATAAGACAGCAAGCTTTTCTGAAAAGCGTAGAAAATTCAGCAAAGGGTTTTATCCATGAAATTTTCTATGTTCGATAAACAACCTCACTTTTCTCATATTGTTTTTTTGATAAGAAACAAATCTGGATTTTTCAAGTTTTCTAATTAAATGTATTTGATAAAGTTTTAAATTAATTGAGTTCTTTACCGCTGCTACTCTAATACGATTTAGCAAACAACCCTCTTGGATGCATACAAGAGTGGGTGTTACAGTTTATCTCTCCGATTAACCTTTTAAGGTCTTTTAACCACACACAGTCCTGACTCTTTCCATCTAGCAATCATATTCATAATTTGCTTTCACTGTTACTCTTTTCATTAACTGAACCATCTCCACTTTATCAACTCAGTCAGCTCAATTCTATACTCAGACCTCTCACGGTCTAAACACAACACTCATCAATGACCTCCATATCGAGGACTCATGCTTAATATTTTCACCTACTAACTATTTTTAACTTTCATTCCACTTCGATGTTACCACTTAACCTTATGTTCCACTCATTTATACTACTTTCTCATAATCATCATCATTTAATCCTGGATGTCAAACTCAAAACACTATTACTTATAGCTTTACTCACTTCCACTAAACACTTTGGAACGAATCAATTTCCGACCCACTTCACTATTAACTGATGGGCTATTCAAAATGCCATATCTCTCATATACAAGTCCTATTCGCTAGGAATCCTTGACACTCAATTATCAAATCACTTAAAATCAATTCCATTATTTCCAACACTTCTATAATTCCCCACCAATTGGTATATCAGTCTCTCAGAATATTCAAAATTACCACAAACACTCATCCATACCTCATTAGTACTTAATCAAAATATCATCAATCATGGTGCATTTTCCACACACTTTCCACCATAAGTGGCATATGCAATTATATATAACACTTCTCAATCTACTTTACCAGCAAAACCAAGCTATTCACTTTTGGTAATCAATTACAACTATAGTTCCCATCTATGAATACACGTTCACACTTGATTCTATTTCAATTTATCTTTTCCTTAGGGCTCACACTTTACTGTTTTAACCTGCACTAGCCTTCCTAGAAGGACACTTACTCATTCTGTCAACTTTAACTCACTTATCATCCCTTTTTGGTCATAAGACGAGGGTTCCAACCAACTTGCTACCTCACTTAGAGACAAAATTTATTTCCTCAGACTTACTTTACACTTACATTAGTGCTTCACTATCACCCTTCAAAGTTCTTACACACTAAGCCACAACTCTTATATCCAAACCTGACATACTATTGTCCATTTACAAATATATAACCTCGCTTCTTGCGTTAACCATATGGAAAAACTCTCCCAATACAGTGGGTAACAACATTCACAGGTTTAACCCCTCGAGCTCTTGCTGTCCTAAGGGCCCCAGATGCCATGACTCACCGATCAGAGAATCCACCCATATGATCCATGCCGTAAAAATGACTTACTACTAGCTGTCCCTATTCTAAGGCATCCCCCAATTGTTTCTTCTTTGTGCATTTACATAAATTATCTCTACCATACTAACCGTTATACCAATGTGGAACACTTCCTCGTTTCTAATTACTCATATCAAATACTACTAGTCTCCGGGAACTTAACCCGCACCGAGATAGCTATACACTCCTGGCACATAGGCCCCCACTGAGATCTCCCTACTATCAAATCATATTACATGCACCCAGTGCACAAAGAAATTTATACTCATAATACATCTGTATATAACAGCAAACTGGTACACCGTGCACTCCCGATCACACATGAACCCAGTCCATTTGGTGTCTATATCATCTCTGTATATAACATCAAAACTGTTCTGTATTACCACATGGGCTGCCCCCATAATCTTAGTAGTAGTGGTATAACATACACCTGTTACATATAAGTTAATTTATCTTTCTCTCTCGTGTCATTCTTCTCACTGGTAGTTTACTTTCGTTTCGGTTACCCCTCTGACCTGGTTTATAACATAATCATGGTTATAATAATCCACATTCTCTTCGTAATTTCGTACACATCTTCTAACTCGTAATTCCTTTTGTCTTGTTACCGTTCAGTCCGTAGTCCATTATCTCTTCCTCGCTTATTCTTCTCACAGATTGTTTACTCTTTTACTTTGACTAATCACTTGCCATGGTTCATAACATAATCCCTAATCCATAATTGCTAAATTTTCTCAAAGTTCTGTACACATCTCAATTTCTCAGTATAAGTTTCACATTTCCCATCACACAGGGATCTTCCAATCATTTTCGTCGAATCACAGATAACTACTTCACCTCAATCCTTGCACTGAATTTATACCTCAGTTCACTAACAGATCTTATCATTTTCATCTTGAATTACACATTAACTCTCTTGCTGACCACAATATTCCACACTCTCTGCACACTTTACACATCAGTTCTTTCATTAACCTCTTACTTTCGCACTTTATTGTCACTTGGTTCCTATACTAATCACTTGATTTCACATTAAGTTTTACCTTCACTCATTCTCTAATCATGCCATCTCAACTTATTGTTATGCAACAATAACTCACAACTTATGCCACCGTTCTAGTCCATTGCCCGTCACGGCTCACATAACATATGCTCAATACTGTAGAGCAACTCATCAATTTTCCTAATCACTTCCACCCTTGGTGGTTGTAAAATATCCCTTTACCTTGAAAATACCTCTACTTTGTCTGTCCCTCCGTATCAAATACCAATATTTTCATAAGCGCACTACTCTTAGTAGTACTTATACATATACCATAAGATCATAATTTCTTTACAATTCTCATTACCTTTGTACAATGACTGTACATCTCAACCATCCTGTTCCTTTATCACTGATACGCCTGCCAATCTGAGTCGACCTCCACTAACTGCAATAGTGTCTTCATGGTACATATATCTTGTGTCATCCATGGCAATTCCTTCACTTTTCCTCATACATATTACACATAATAATATACACATAATTAGCTCACCTCACTTGTGTTTAGCCAACACTATCTCTTTATGGAATTCACTCCCAGATTTCAATATCTCTCACATTACCAATCTACCAGCATCATACTTTCACGTGGTCAAACCTCGTAGGATTACTCATCACATATTCTATTTGTTTCTCTGCTTGGACCATCCCAATTCATTCAAGTGCACCGCACTTGTCCTGATCTCATAACTGCTAATCAAACATGACGTGTTTAACTCACGCATACGAATATTTGTTCCCTTTTCTCAATAACTCTTCAGGTTCAAAACCTCTCGCCTTGATGAAGTCTATTCACCAAGACCACTTGTACATAATTGTCTTACTATACTATACATATACTTGGAATTTCACCAATCTCATAAGCTCGTCTCTGTTATATGTTTATCTTTCATAGTACTGTAAAGTTCGTCTATGCTCATATTGTACATATCATAAATTATACACCACTGTTGCTTATAATACACTTTTCTCCTGACTTTCATCGAAGTCAGATATAATATTTATGTCTGTTCTTTTATTCCTTCTAATATTCATACTTGACTTACTGCCATCCTTTGTCCATGGAGCAGTTAACACTGCAGCCACAACATCAGGCTAAAGACTCACACTCGGTGCTTCAAGGTTACTACGCAGGCTTCTTACGATGACCACAGATGTAACACAAAGGAATGGGTTGATCAGACCCACACTAAGGAATTACATTTACAGTAATCGATAAGAATCTACATACAACTATGTAGCACATAACACATCTATATATATTATCAGAGTTCCCTAACAAAACTGCTCTGATACCATAAAATGTAACAGCCCGTTACGTACCGGTATTGTTAACATTAATTATGATATTAAGCGCAGTTACAATCACAGCAGTTCATTTATAAAAATGAGAGTAAACTTTTTCCGATTATTACGCGAACAGTAAAAGTATAAAAAGCGTAATAATAAAAAGCTGTGACCGTAACTGAAACACTAGCGGAAGACTTTCTTAACTATTTATACACTTTATTTTATTACCTACAAGATACTAAGGGGTTCCCATAAACCCACTTAGTCAATTCCTCACTTTTTTCGTTTTTATCACTTAACAGGATTTGACAAACTGTTTTTCTACGAACACAAAATAAAAATCCAAACTTAAACTCCAGGTTATCTTTTTTCCTTATTCACTTACCTTTCTATCAAGCTATCACACACTCAATTCCGAGCTCGTGAGCTCCGGTTATCGCCGTTTGAAGTTGGACAAACAACATTGCCTACCAACTCCGAAACAGCCTAAAACGTCCAAACTTCACGGAATAAACTGCACCTAACCACAAGGACACTGCCTCTCAAAATTTTACACCATAAACTAGACACCTCAAACTTCGATTTGATATATCGTACGCTTAATTTGACCAAGTAACGAAGCGGGAATTAATTTCCCAACACAGACCCGAATCTGCCCACTGGTACTGGCCAGAACAGGGCAGTGCGTGACAACAGCCCCCATGGGCTGCGCACACCACCAATGAACCTAGGCTTTTGACACAACGTAGGGGACATCTTAAGCTTCAAAATGGCGTATGGCACGTCCCAATCGGACCACTATGGAGAGAGATACGCTCCTCCAAAGTTCACCCAAAAACTGCCAATTCTACAGAAAATTCGCCAGAGTTTCCTTTGTATTTCCAAGAATCCCCAAATTTGCATAACCTGTTTAACACCACTAATACACCTGAAATCCAGCAAAATCCAATGGGTGGCACACACAAGGTCCAACAACGCCTTGGGGCTCTTACAACCCAATCCAATATACACTTAAAACATAAGCAGTTTACTTTTCAATCCTTTATAGTTTTAATAACTAACATTCAATTTCATGCATAAACCATAATGCAGATAATCATAAACCTACAATAGGCCTAAAGCCCTTCCATCATATTACATACATCCATGGTACATTTACAACACTGGATTACATTTACATTTACAACTTTAACTTTAAACTACAAATATTTACATATTACACTTCACTTGCCAAATAAATTCATAAACTAAAATGACATGATAGCTAAACTCTACACCACTGCTCCACTCGTCCTCATGCGGGCTTCTTGCCCGCTGCTCCATATCCACTGGTACACCCTGAAATAATGCCCCGAGACGGGGTGAGATATACGGATATATCTCAGTAACCAAGAGGTTCTGGAGAAAACTCCGCCCAATGGTTCACTTCGATGTATACAAATAGGATAAAAACAACACCACTGTTATAAAACGGGATAAAGCAAGGGATTTAGAGAAAGGGGGAATATATCAGAACAACTACGACATGCGGGATGGTAGCTACCAATACCACGCCATGTCCTCGGCTATACGCCTATGGGTACTACCCCTGGCGTGTTCATAGAACAACCCACCAAGGTACCCCTTCCAACCATATACACCCGAGACAACCTAGTGTGCTCCTATCCGGATAACACACCACGACCCTGGGTCAACTGGAACTCCCTCTCGGAGACCTATCCAGTGGCAGTCCGGAAACACTTGCCCGAAGGCTAAAAATATCTACTGGCCAGAGATCTGGTACATAAGTACCCACTGTGATAATGCACATGCATGCTCATGCTGTTCTACACTACTCATACACACTTCCTACCGTTGCCATCAACTAGCAAGGTGGAACACAAAAAGGGGAACAAGCCCCAGTACCAAGAGGTTACCTTTCTATTTATCCGTCCACTGAGCTCCGCAGAAGCTCCACTCATAGCTTGATACACAGGGAACGCCTCAATCCACTTGATCCAGGACCAAGGGCAATCAACTGTTTCACTGTTCCAAGTTTATATCCATGTACGGCAACCTGTACAACCATGCACAGCCATCAGTTTCAGTCAAAATACGTCAAAACGCGAAAACGTCAGATTTCCTCTCCCCTCCACTAAGGGTTCGGCCTACATAGTGTTATTTTGGGTTTTATTTTTCTAAATTTTCTTTCTCATTTTATTTCACTTACTTAGGTTACCCAAAGGCTAGTTCAATCGCCGTTTTACGGTTTTACGACTTTTTCGCAACATTTTGCGAATTATTACACTTTAGGCACATTTTGCCACTTTCAACACTTATCATTTTTACATTGATTCTTCCACATGCCAATCACCACACAACCCATCTAATAACTTTTCCATCACACAACACAACACCAAAGTGTTCTAAAACATCAATTTGCTCAATTGTACATAAATGGCCTAATCTTGGTTAGTCGAAACCAAGGATTTCCACTCAATTCCTATGGCCCACAACTCACATAATCACTTCCTAACATCATATAATCACACTACAATTCACTATACCACACATTAACACAAAACTCAAAAATTCCATTTCATGCATCAATTTTTTTCTAAGTTAAAAATCCATTTTTTTCGCTTAAAATTTTCATTGCATTTCTAGCATTAATACATCATTCTAAGACATTATCATCTAATAGACATTTTCCATTTGAGCTCTCTAACACCACATATCACAAAATCCCTCTTTAGGGGCAATTATCACAACTCAAAATTTAACCAATGAAATGTTGAAATAACTTACCCAATTGCACGGTATATGGCTCCACCTAAGCATACTCCACCATTGGAGCATTTGAAATCAACATAATCACCCTTTTTTGCATGAAAACCGAAATATAAATGGTGGTGGATCTCCTCCCACACTCAATTTCAAGACTCAATAGTGGTACCAATGGATTCAGAAGGTGTTTTCCATCAAGATTCAACACAAACTTTGTTGAATTTGGTTGAGTATAGCTTGGTTTATGGAAAGGAAGAAAATTGCACAAAGATGAAGAGGAAAGGGGCTGGTTGCTGTGGGAAGAAGGGAAAAATACGTGAATGAAGAAGGTGAATAGTGCTTAAGAAATGTTTATTTGACTTATAGTGGGTACCGGATCCCACGTGATTTAAAACTCATCCGAATTTCCCTCCGATCATCACTAAAATTCACAATTTAAAAACCTAATGAGAAATTATAATTTTTCATCTTAACAAAATCCTTTAATTTTACTCTTTCAGATAAAAATTTGGAGCTTTCCGGTTGTTCGGAAAAACACTGCTTTAAGGTACAGCGCGCTCCGTTGACAAACTTCCACAAATTGACTTAATTTCCTCAATTATTATCAGAAATCATATTTCCTATTTCTATGGACCATTTAAAATCAATATTCGAAACCTAGAGCTCAAAATTCCACTGGCACGTTTTACGGTGCAATCTGACTGCGATATTTTTACCCGCGAAAAACACTATTCACTGATTTTTCTGAAACTTGCCTATCCACTCAATTTTTCGTTCTGAATCCATTTCCAGGCTTATTTTTATCATCTGAGACCTCCTGCTCAATTTTTTACCTTCCTAGGGTTGCGTGTTGGCTAATTACCATTTTGCCCTTTCTTTGTATTTTGGCCTAATCTTTGGGATTCTAATCCATCACTTAATTTCTCACTTAATACTTTAATTACTTTATTTAGAATTGTGAGGTGTTATAAAAGACAACAAACCATAACAACATCCACAATATCATAACTTGAAAAATGATTAGAACTCAAGCATTGTCATATACTTTTTCAAGTGAAATTCCATGACACAAGACATGAAGCTAAGTCTAAAATCATATTTAAAATATATCTTTAGGACTAAGAATATATGTGAGGGTATATGATAGATTACATTACATGAGCTCAGAATTTTTTGTCAAAGTAAACGTGTTTTTCGAATTGCATAATCATAACTTTTATTTAGAATTGTGAGGTGTTATAAAAGACAGACAACATAAGAGAAACACAATATGCATTCCAATATCCAACAAGTCAAAGCATCAATTTCAAGTGAAATTCCATGACACTGAGCATCATTCTTTTGGACTAAGAATATATGTGAGGGTATATGATAGATTACATATACTAAGTCATACGTGTTTTTCGAATTGCATAATCATAACTTTTATATACTTGAAAGAAATTTGAAAAACCAATGGAAAAGATCCTTGACATGTTTTATAAATTCTAAACATATTTATCAAGTCAAGGTCTTTCATAAAAAGTGGTTGGAAGCTTTGAGGTAATCGATTACCACTGTGACAGAATGCACATAACGACTATAAACGACTAGTTTTCAATAGAAACACTATATATGCATTCCAAATGACTCTAAAACGAACTGAGCATCATTCCTACATATACTAAGCATACTTTGAGAGCTTTTACACTATCATTTGCATATCTTTCAAAGATCAAACATATTTGAGCATATCTTGTTTCATATACCCATAGTGTTTCAAGTTGTTTATCCACACTTTGAGAGTGTATATTCATTTCCAAATATTTCTCTCCTTGTATTCTTGAGTTAAAAGGGTTGTGAGACCCATTGTTTGAGAGGTGGCCAAATACCTAAGTAAATTTGGAGTGAATTGTAAGGTTACCAAGTACCCGTAAACTTGGAGATTGTAAGGTATCAAAGAATCCGAAGTCTTGGAAGATTGTAAAGGTTTGTTAAGCATCCGTGAAACTTGACCATTAGTTAAAGACTTGATCAAGTGGCTTCAGTCTGGACGTAAGTCGCAAGTGGTGGTGACCGAACCAGGATATATTATGTTTGCAATTCTCTAAAATTAAATTTTTTTATTTCTAGCACTTTAATTGCTTCTTTGATATCTTGTATGTGCTAGAATAAGTTCTATAATTGTGATATATTATATATTATGGATTGTTTGAATGTATTGATTATCTTTCCACCTATCAAAGTTTGCTTGAAATGATTATTTAGAAACTAGAAGGGGGCTTTTGCGAAAATCTTGTAATACTCAATTCACCCTCCTCTTGAGTATGGAAGCCACATTCCTAACACTTTTTAATTTGCATCTTCTTGATCTTCTTTCATTACAATTTTCGTATTACAAAAATTGAAATAAAAATCAAGGAGGAAACATAATCATATGAGATTAGACTCGTTGTTACAACCCAAGAGAATACATTTGAATCTCTACCCTGGATTAAAGCCAAAAACCAAACAAAAGTATCAATTTTTATAAAAAGAATTATAAAGGATACTCATGCCAATTATAATAACAAGTATAAAATCCTAGGTACCATATTTCATGAAGCTAACTAATTACATGAATAATGAAAACTAGATTCACATACCAATGTATAGCCAAGGCTCCAATACCAATTATAAGAACTATTGAATTTATGCGAAAGCGATTTAAGAACTAGTACATTGGTATGTTTACCGAATCATCATCGTTTCACAAATACCATTTGACTCACAGATCTTTGTAGAATCACCTTGTGTATGATTTTCCTTCACGAACTGATCTCCTTTGTGTCACAACACAAACTCACGTACCATTCTCTTCTGCATCATAACACAAATAGATCTCTCTAGTTCGAACAGTTCTCGCTGCTCTATGATAAACCTTCAAATCTATCTATTGAGGGAGAAGAAGTGTTTGGGCACCTTTTCAGATCTATGTTTACCTCTTATGGTCAATGACTAGGAGGCTAATGACTTAAGTGATAGTATTTATAAGGGTTCTAAGAAAACCCTAACCCTAACCTTATTGGACTCTAGATTTCTTGAACTCTTCTCATACTCTTAACCCATTTGAGCTTTATTAAAAGAGCACAAACCCAACGGTAAAAAGATTGTTTGTTACTATTATTATGTATATTTTTACATGCATCCTTTGTATTTATAGTAGGAAAACTTGTTCTATATAAGATCTTATTTCAACTTGATTATACATAAAATTTGCCTGCCTTACATTAGTTACAATAGACACATATGTTACTTAAAACAAGATATAAAAGTAACTTTCCTAATTAGATCGGCAGGTTGTACAAGTTTAAGTATTTTTATTATTTTAATACCATATCTAAAATATTAAAATAATAAATCTAAGGTCTTTTACCAAAAAAATAAATAAATCTAAGGTGAATTGACATATAATCTAATACAACCTACTCACATCTTATTTCACTTGACCGATCATAGTGGCTTAAATTAACGACATTTTAAAAAAGTGCAAACTAGTTAAACTTTAAAATTTAATTTAGGATAACTTTAAAATTCAAATAACTATTTATAAAAACTCAAAATTCAGCAAGGCTTGACGTTTTTTTTTCCTTCTACATTGCATTATAGCATATCAAACGTCACTCTAAATTTTATTGTAATTTTTTAAAGATAATTAAATTATAGGCTTAATATTTTTCATATTGTAGGAAATAACTTTATCTCCTATATATATATATATATATTAAAATGTGTGTGAGGAGAAAAGAGAGAAATAGAAGATATTGAACCTATATAATTTTATATGTGTATAAGAGATAAAAGTTATCTCCAGTTACCACATGAAAAATATTAAATCCTTAAATTATATATGTAATTAATTTTTTCATTAAATATTAATTTATCTGATTAACAATCATTTATTTAAGTTACAAAAAGTTTATTTATTTTAAGAGGAAGATTATAGTTACTATCTCTTTTTTCTTAGTAAATCTTAATCGTTGATTTCCGTCCATCTAACGATTATAATTTATTGAGTCATACTTATTAATTAATTATTAATTTCTAATAAATTATTACTATTAGATTGAGATCAACAGATAATATTTGGTAGTAAAAAAGAGAGATAGTAAGTATAACCTCTCACTTATTTTAATTAGAAATCTTGAATTTATATTCAGAAAGGAAAAAAATAATACTGAGAAAATCGAATTAAACCGATTTGAATAAAAAAATTGTACCACAAGTATATCAATGAAGAGATTAAACATTCAAAATTAGTTTCCAAAAAAAAAAAACATTCAAAATTAAAATATGTCTTACTTCTTGGCCTCTTTGTGCTTGTTTTGGCATGTTTAAAAAAGGACGAGTCACTAATATTCTCACTCCAAATGCACAAACTTAAAGAGATGTGGATAGCCATACAAGCCATTTTTTTCCTTCGTTCTTCCAACTACATGCGTAAAACGGATTAGGGTGACGTGGAATTAGTATCACGAACGAGCATGACTCCACTTGGGAACTTAAAGTTAGTATTTTGTACGTATTTTTTTTTTTCAATTTAATACATTTTTATTATTAATAACAAAAACATTAATTATATTTTCATTATTTTTTTTTAATAAAAAATCATAAAAACCATAATCAAAACAAAATAATATTTTTATAATTCAAAGCAAAAAGTTACCAAAAAATAAAAAAAAAATATATTAACTAACCACCATTCAATATATATTTTTTTATTTAGGCCACCAACGATATGAGTATGGGTTTTACTTTTGCATTTTGGGATGAATTTTATTAGGTTTATATAAAATTTATTTTATTTTTTATAATTTACACTTATTTAAATTTCAATACCTATAGTTTTTTTAGAATTAGACCTCACATTTTTATATATTCTTTAATTTAGATATCCCAAATATTAATATTTTATAAAAAAATTATAAGAGTTCATTTTTAATAAAATAGAAGAATCATTATCTTAATAAAACAAAAAAAAGAGAGAAGAGATTCCCCAAAATTAAAATAGAAAATGTTTACCAAAAAATAAAAATAAAAAATAGAAAATTAACATCCTTAAAAGAAAACTATAAAAATCAAAATCTAAATAGATACTAAAAATTTTCATTTTTTTTTGAATAAAGCAATTTGGGTCCTTCACAAAAAAAAAAAACTACGGTTACCACTTTCGTCTCTCACAAAAAAATTTTATTAACTTTTGATTCCTATACTGTTCTAGTTCTTTGAAATTGTAGTCCATCAAAAATTTAATCAAGACCCAATTTAATCTCTAAAAAAGAATTAATATGAACATTTCTTTATATAAGAAATGAAAGTAAAAATCGTGTATTTTTATTAAGGACCAATATATCCTTTATTCTATGTTTATGGGAAATATTATTCTCTTTTTACATAAGATATCATCTCTTATTTTCTCTCACTTCAATTTTCATACCTCACCTTTTTTTCTTATAATGATGGGACCCACTTATTTTCTTTCTACAACATAAGATAATTATTTTATATTAAATGAGACTAATAATTTTTTTTATTAAGGACCCAATATGAGCTTTATTTATTTTTTTTAATTATCTTTATCAGAATTAATAATTAATTAATAAATATGATCTAATAAATTATAACTATTAAATTGATAGAAATTAACTATTAAAATGTGATAATAATAACTAATAAAAAAATAATAACTGCAAACTTTGCCATAAAAAACAATAATATATCACAGTCCCTCGTTTCTGATGATACACACACCCGAGCCCTTTACCCAAACCCTCACCTCTCTGTCTCTCTCTCTTTCTCTCTCTATATTCTCCTGAGTCTTCTCTTCTTCTCTCTATATTATACACTGCAATTCGCAAACCCTACCCTTTCTCTCTGAATCTTCGACGCACTTCAAACCTTAGCTTTCTTCGCATTCCATTCCTCTCTTCGCATTCCATCTCAATCCTGTTCTTCTTCTTCTTCCGTTCCGTTTTCGGATCTCTGTGTCTGCGAATTCCAACAATCTCGAACTCAATGGCGATGGGCGACGGCAAGGTCAATTTACCCGACGATCTCTTCTCTTCCAAGCCTTCCGATTTGCACTCCTCTCTCAAAGGTTATTGATTCCATTTTCAATATATTTCAGAAATTCATTTTTAGGGCTTTTTTGTTTTGGTTCCTCGTAAAGCCTATTTGTTCGCGTCTTCATTCTTGCACTTGTTTGTTTTGCAATCATTACTTGCTCTTCGTGTTTGGATCCGTTGAATCTTAATCCGTGATTCATTCTGCGTGTCAATTGCGTGCCCGACATGCCTGTTCCTGCTTGGTTCGGTGTTTGTGTGGCTCTAATTTTTTTGGTTTTTGTTTTTGTTTTTGTTTTCTGTGTGTGTGTTTTTTTTAATAATTTTTTGGGTTGACTTTGCTTTAGATTGGAGATTGATCTATGTTAGACTTTTCGTGATTCTTCTCGGTTTTCTATCAATGCTTGAGTGAGTATGATTTATGAACTGTCATTTGTTGAGAACTGGGCTTCTCTTTTTCTTTTTCTCTGGGGCTGTGTTTGGATGGTGGAGTGGAGTTCAGTTTGTTCATGTTGTTAATCTGAATCTGGAAATTTCGTTGTTTAATATATTAGTAAGCTGAATTAATCGTGTTGGAGGAATTGTTTTCTTCGGCGTGTAAGGCTGGGCTGATTTGATTTGCCTGTTGATTTTTTTTTTCTTTAAATCTTTGATGATATATAATTGTAAGTGGTGGAGAGATATTGTAGATCCCGTCATTAAGATCTTTTGTGATGTAGCTTTTTATTATTTTTCCCCTCAGAAACTACTCTTTCTAACTTACGAGAAAGCACTAAATCTGCCTATTTTGGGAAGGGGGTGGGTTTGCTTTTTATCCAAAATCTTATCCAATTTATCTTACAATATTTTGGACATTTTTTTAATTATAAAATAATTTGAATCACATGGCGGCTAACATTTGCTTTTTGGTTGTGTTAGATGAAGCATCGGGAGGACATGGTGGAGAGAAAGGGATTGCTGCCCTTCTTGATGATTCAAAAGGTATCTTGTTTATCTTTTTACAATTGAAGTTAAAGCTAACATTTTGTTGCGTTTTTCTCATTTATGCATATATGGTGACTGTTGGTTGATAAAAGCTGGTTTTACTTTCAGATCAAGTGTCATCTGACAGTAGCATACCCTTATCCCCACAGTGGCTTTATTCCAAACCAATTGATGCAAAGACAACTGCCAACCCAGTGGGGGTATGTCATACTAAATGTTTTGATTTTACTTGCATTATCAGAGGTTCTTTTTTCTTTTCATGAAACCTAACTGTATGTTTGGGAATTCTGTTGCTATTCTTCATCATTTTGGAGACTGGAGAGTTTAATATGGTATTCTTGTGCATACAAGCTTGTTAGGTGTTTTTGATTTTATAATGCTGCACTCAGCTTGTTGGTAATTGAGAGGGAAGTCTTTGGATTACTGAACCCTTTTATATTTTTTTTTGCAATTTAAGAATGAGTGATTATTGTTTGCGATTTGCCAGGTTACTATTGTTATAAAACTTAAAGCAGTGAAGATGCATCTGCATTTTACCCTCTCGAGTTTTAATTGATTTCTTCAGTTTGAAAAATTCTCCCAAGATGACAAAAATGTTTTCTTGACAAGGCATTTTATCAAAGTCATGGGACTTTATTAAAACTATTAATGATGATTTGGTTGCTCTATTAGCATGGTAAGAACTATTGTGTTATATATTTGTAAAGAGTGAAATTCTCTTAATACAAAGATGGAGTTACAAAACTAAAATAGATCTTTGTGTCCCTTGGAGCTTTATAGTTTCTTTTGCCTATTATATCTATTCAGTTAATTAATCAGCTTTGTTTTCTAAAAGTTGATTTTTGTAGAGTTATATTCTTTATTTTTAAGTTTATATTTGAGTGGTTTCTTGCATTGTGAAGTTTGATAATGTTAACTTCTGCATATCTTTAATATTCATAGTATTTGCCTCATCATGGGAAAATGATTGGATATCCATCTACTTGGCTATTGCCTCAGGTGAACTCGGCTGATCCTATACTGAAAGATGGTTGGCGTTTGGAGGGCTCTCAGGACAAGAAAGATTGGAGAAGGACTGCTCCTGATGTTGACATCAGTCGCCACTGGCGTGAGGAGGAGAGAGAAACAAGCTTGCTTGGGAGAAGGGATCGCAGAAAAGAAGATCGTCGTTTGGAGAATACTTCAACCTCAGAGAATAGATCCTTGCCTTCTGATCGTTGGCATGACAGCCGTGGTTCTGTCCATGATTCTCGAAGAGAGAACAAGTGGTCATCAAGATGGGGTCCTGATGATAAAGAGAAGGATTCCAGAAATGAGAAAAGGAATGATGTTGAGAAGGAAGATGGTCATGCAGAGAAACAATCTTCTGGTGTTATCAACCGTGCAGGTTCTGACCGTGATGCTGATTCCCGTGATAAATGGAGGCCACGACATAGATTGGAAGCTCAAGCAGCTGGTGTGGCCACATACCGTGCTGCACCTGGTTTTGGGCTAGAAAAAGGACGTATAGAGGGTTCCAATGTGCGATTTTCACCCGGAAGAGGAAGGGCAAATATCAATGGAAACATACAAATTGGAAGGCCTCCCTTGGGCTCCGGTGTTGGATCTCCACTTATGGATAAGAACAAAGCTATATTGGGTAAGTCTAACCTTGGTGCTGATTCATATTACTATCCCAGGGGTAAGCTTCTTGACATATACCGTAAGCAAAAGGTGGATTCAACTTTTGAAAGCATGCCTTCTGAGATGGAGCATACATCACCAATAACTCAACTTGGTCCTGTAGGACCATTAGCATTTGTTGCTCCTGCTGCTGAGGAAGAGGTATGCAGAATGTAAAAGATGAAGAAACACTTTTCTTATACCTTCTTGATGTGATGTTTAGATCTTATGTATTCTTGAAGGCCACTTGCTCTTCAAATTTGATAATTATTTAGTTTTGTATCTTTTCTTTCAGGGTGTCCTTAAAGATATATGGAAGGGAAAAACTACTAGCAGTGAAGTCTCAGGCTACTCCTTTAGAGGAAAGGATGGCGGGTTAAATGATGATATTTCAGGTGACATTTTGCATGTATTTTAGTTGGTCCTTTTGAAATAGTCAACTTCTATTTTTCCTGATTGTGGTCGTCCTTGTGTTATTTCAGGTCCTGGTATTACTTTAAGTGAAGAAAATCAACCTTCAATTGGCAGTGGTGGAAGGTTTATATCTGGAATTGATATCTCGAATAGTTCTGATCAAATTTTTATTGGCTCAGCATCAACTGCTGGTGGTTCATTGAGAAATGTAGTTGATGGTGAGAAAATAATATTTTCCTTTATTTCTATTGCTCTAATCAATTGAAAGTAAGATTTTTCATTTTCTTTACATATAATAATGGTATAAAAATTACTATCATTCTCAGGAGTAGCAACTTTTCAAGATGGAAAATGGAAAGATATGCCAACTATTGGAGTGTATGGGAGAGATGAGAACTCTAATAGCATCACTAGGGAGGGAAGCATTTCCAGAAATAAAGTTGCTGCATCAGAAACTTTTGATTACCATCAGGGTCAAGTTTCTGCTTTTCAGGAAAATGTTAATCGGGATGGTGCTGAATCAATTGCTGCTTCAGAAATCAATAGTAACCTACCGGATGATTTTCGCTCTCTCTTTGATTTTTCATCTTTCCAGCAAATTCCAAGCATTAATCAACAGGACTTGAAAATTAATGAGAAGACATATCCTTCTGAAAGTGTTACTCCTCCTGAGGAGTTGAGTTTGTGCTATCTGGACCCTCAAGGGGTAATTCAAGGACCCTTTCTTGGGATTGACATCATGATGTGGTTTGAACAAGGGTTTTTTGGGATAGATTTACCAGTTCGCGTGTCAGATGCCCCTGAAGGATCACCATTTCAAGAACTTGGAGGTGTCATGCCTCATCTGAAAGTCAAGTCAGCATTTGGTTCTGGTAGTAACCTGGTTACTCAATCAGAACCATCTGATGCTATTGGAAGGAACCTAACAGTAGATGTACATGCTTTTGACTATGATGGGTCTTCTGTTAGCAATGATCAACCTTGGTCTTCATCCCGACCTGATGCTACCTCAAGTATTGGTATTCCTTCCCAAATACCTAATCAAAGTTATCCCTCTGAAATCAAGTTCTCTGACGATCAGTGCTTCAATAATATTGTTGCACAAAATGAGGGTAATTTATTGTTTTCTCACTCTGCCATTTTCATTTTTAATATCTACTATTATTTTGCTTATCAATTTGTGTGGCCATGTTTGTTATGTATGCATTTATTTCTACTTTCTATTTACATATGCATTTATGTGTAGATATCACCTTATTGAAAGGAAACGTCAATGATAACCCTTTGATGTGGCCTTTGGATGTTAATGCTTCCTATTCCCATCCTACTGGAAAATCTGTTGCAAATGAAGTTGCAGGAGGTGATACTCACCATAGTGAGGCTGATAAATTGCATCCCTTCGGTTTATTGATGTCTGAGCTAAGAGATGGCTCTCATTTAAGGCGTGCTCAATCTTCCAATAGTTCTTTGAGATTGGGTGACCAGGGTCATTTTCTAGATCCTCTAATTGATAGAGACGCTCCTTTTGCTGATCAAAACTCTGTTGGTGGAATGGTTAATCAGCCTTCTTTCAGGGAGACATGGCCTGATGAATATGGGATAAATAGGCAATTTAATCCTAATCCGAGTGTGGGTTCATTAGAAGATCAGTTCTTGTCCCATATGGGACCAAAATTTAATAATTTTGATATGGCAGAGCATATCATGTTACAGAAGATGCAGAAGGAACGGCTTCAGCAGCAGACTAGTATATCTAATCATTTCCCTGCAAATCTTAATGGGTCAGATTTAGAGAGATTTCCAGGTTTCTCTCTTTCTCAAAGCAAGAACTCAAACATGCAGCAGATGATGCAGAATGCAGGGTCTGATTTTGAACGTCTTCTGGAACTTCAGATTCAACAACGCCAGCTTGAGCTTCAACAACAGCAAGATATGCATCATCAACAATTACTTCAACAACAAATGAAACTACAGCCTCAGCAGCAGTCGCAAGTTCAGCAGTTACTCCTTGAACAGTTTATGCATCAGCAGATGCATGATCCCAATTTTGGACAGTCAAAACATGATCTTTCTAGGGATAACCTGTTTGATCAGGTTCAATTGAGGAGATATCTGCATGACTTGCAGCAGAATTCACATTCTTCAAGACACCTTGATCCATCAATGGAGCAGATCATACAAGCAAATATAGGCCTCAATGCTGCCCAAGGAAGGCAAGCAGATTTGTCAGACCTCTTGATGCAAGCAAGGCATGGCAATATATTGCCTTCTGAACAACATCATTTTCAGCAAGATCAGCTTCAGGCACAGCAGTTATCCATGGCTCTTAGACAGCAGCTAGGGTTGGAAGGGGAAAGGCATTTTGGTCGGTCATGGCCAATTAATGAAACTGGACCATTGGTAAGAAATCCCGCAACCCATCAGTTGGGTCATTCAGCAGGATTTAATGTTTTAGATATTCACAAACAGCAGCAGAGGCTTGTGGCACAAGAGGAGCAATTAAATTATCTGGGAAGGAATCTTCCTGAGCAGAACCAGAGAGGGTTCTATGAGCCTAATCCTATGATGTTTGAGAGGTCTGCACCTGTTTCTGTCCAAGGAAGGGAATTACAAGAACGTCTTCGCTATGTGCACCCAACTGATCAACTGGCTTTATCCTCTCACCACCTACAATCATCTGATGATCTTTTTGGTCACCACGCAGATGCATTTAAGAGCTCTCTCTCTGGGAACAATGGGCATGTGGAAAATAGCTGGATTGACCCACGTGTTCAACTACAACATCTTGAAGCTGTGAGGCAGAGAAGAGAGTTGGGGGATACTGTTACATCGGCAGATCTTAACATATCTGCATCTGCCGGTGCTCATGAAGAGAGTTCAGCGCGAGGTTTTATGGACCTACTTCATCAAAAACTGGCTCTTCAATCCACACAACCATCACCAGTTGATAAGTGGCATCCTCTTTCATCAAGAAGTCATGACAAATCTTGGCATGCTTCTGAGGCTAGCTCATTAATGCATCCTTTTGAGCTTCCACCAGATCAGCAAGTCCATCCAAATGACCCATTTTTAGATAGGGTCCAAAGTGCTAATTCCAGTGCCCTAATGCATGACCATTTAACCAGCATGCATATTAATGAGCAATACAACAATCTAGGGAATACTGAAAGAATGCCTCTTCGATCTAGATCCGGATCATTACTTGAAGAACAATCACTGTTATCCGCAAATAAAGATACTTTACATTCCAATTACAGAATTCCTTTTCGGATTGGTAAATCATCTATGGAGAAAGACTTACTTGAGTTGGAGACAAATAAGGGGCAGAGGCATGAATTTATAGGCACAATTAACAAGTCAGTTCCTGGGATGTCAGACTTGTCTGAACAAGTGGAAAGCACCATGAATTCCATGGAACTGCCTGCTATTGCCCATAGTAGACATAGCTCTTTAAGCAGTGCAGGTAATTTATCACATAACTGCCATCCTTTGTTGATGATGTGCCTGTATATAGTTGTTGACTATAACGAATGAGACTCTGCAGGTGGTGATGGGGGCTCATATGGTCGTGAGATTGTTTTGAATAATTTGCGTGTAGATGAGGTTTCTAGTGACAGGTAATATTTTTTGGATATTTTACTTTTTTGACTAAAATTAAATTGGTTATCTAAGATTTTGATAATTGGGTCCATCTAGAAAATGCTTTGAATCTTTTGATCTGGCTGATGGCTGAGAATTGCATTAGACTTCTGTTGAGTTCAAAGTTCTACACGGTGCATTACTCCTTTCTTTTTTTTTTTTTTTGGGTAAAATGAATTGCTTCATTTTTTATCTACCATGCTATTGCTCATTTAGCAGTAGGTTTTGCATCGGTTGTAGTTTGTTTGGTCAATAAGTCTATTTTAATGCAGCCCATAAACTTTTTAATTGTTTACAACAAAATTTTCATTTTTCATATACTTCATAATCATTATACACTTTCTGAATGCAGTAGCAGAAGAATCACTTACATTTAAGATGGCCCTGTAAAGCATTTGATTTGATGATTTCCTACATGCTGTGTAATTGCTGTCGGAAAATGATGGTTTGCATATATCCATCATGATCAGTTCATGTATTGTGTATGCATGAATGGATAAATTGACATAAATTAACTAATTATTATTAGAAAAATGATTATTAAACTTGAGGTTTGAATGTCTTTTTATTGACAGGATACCTCCTCCAACAAAAGGGTTTGATAATGCTTTCCATAAACGTCCTCATGTATCTCGTGTTTTATCCTCACCTGATGTTCAGTCAGACCAACCATCTGTACCCCATACCAATCAGAATAATTTAATAAATCTTACATCCACTGAAGGTATGTTATTTGTTAACTGGCCTGCTTTTCCTTTTTCTTTTATCATCTCAGAAGTAAGTGAAGTATATGATCTATATGATAGGGAGACGAGAACCTTCTGGAAATTCATCAATTAGTAGCATGACTGATGCTCAGGCTTCTGGGAAAAAAGATATTCGGTTTAGATCATCTTCTTTCAGTGAAGGCGCCGTGTCAGAGACATCATTTATGGACATGCTCAAAAAGCCGGTTCATCCTGAGGTGGATGCACATGCAGCCAGCGGAGCTGGGACCGAGTCATCTGATGGTGGACAAGCAGGGCGAAGTGGCAAGAAGAAGGGGAAGAAAGGAAAACAGATAGATCCTTCCCTTCTTGGCTTCAAGGTCTCCAGCAACCGGATCATGATGGGTGAGATTCAACGCCCTGAAGATTGATAGTTACTCGTAGCTTACCTGTAAATTTTGCAATTCTTCTTTTATTTTATTTTTTTGTATATTTTTTTTGGGGGAGGGATGACTGGTGTACAGTCTGCTAGAGCATAGCTATAATCTTCTATACATCCGCGTTTTATGATAGGTGGAATAGATTTTATGTATTTGAAAGCCCTTTTGCGTTGATTAGTGTGTACAGTCACTGATGAGTGTAGATACGAGGAAGCTATGCGTTGTCATTTGATGGATGATTCAACTATTTTTGTGGGAGGGGATAGAAACAAAGAATTAGCATCGGGCTTGGTGAGTGCTTAGCAATCTTTTAGGGTTCATGATAGTTTTTTACAGGTTGAGTAGAAATGTAAAGGGTTTAGTAGTTCTTGAATGAGAAAGAAATCAGAAACACGTAATTATCGTGTTTTAAGGTACATAGTGAATGTACTAACATTAAGTGATCAAGAGGAGTTATACAGGTATAATACATGATGTGGAACTTTGTCTCTTATACTAAATTATTCTATTTATAATAATTCGTAACACTTTCTCAAGTTGGATCATATAATTTATGGGGAATGTGTTTTTTATAAAACAAACAACTTGGTGGGACCCGTTAAGGAAAAGAGAGAAAAAAAAGTGGATTTCATTTAATTTTTTGAGTGTTGAATTAGACAAATTATGCACAAGCTTGTTATATTGTAATCCATTCAAAGACCTACCTTAAAGACTTGGTGAAGACATTTGTCAATTAATCACTTGAATTGCGAAATGTGTGATGATCTCCTCTAAAATGTGTAGTGATAATCTATTTCAATATGTTTAGGTCTTTCGTGAATTATTGGAGACTATGTAAAACATCTTGATTATTATAAGTGAGTGTTTATATTGGTCAGCCTCGCTCTGATTCAAGTTAAAGTGTTTAACAACAATGTTAAATCTTCCAAATTAAACACATGGAGATTGTTTGAGACCATATATAGATTTGTGGATATAACAAACCAAACTATACCTAGTTTGCAACATATAGATTTCTTCCACAAGATTGCCATGAAGAAAATAATTTTTAATATCTAGTTAATAAATAGGTCAGTGATGGGTAGCAACCATACTAAGGAAAAAGAGAACATAGGCCATCTTCGCCACAGAGAAGAATGTTCCCCTCAAATTCAAGCTAAACGCCTGAGCGTATCCTTAAGCCACCTCCGAGCCTTGAGGTGATCCACCTGACCAACATTGACAGTGTATATCCACCTTCAACCAAAAACAAACTTCCCAAAGGAAAGGGGAACCAAATCCCAAGTACCACCACTTTGAAAGGCACAGATCTCGTCAATCAGAGCTTGTCATTATCTGGAATGTGATAAAGCTCATGTAGTCTTTGGAATAGACACAAAAAACAAAGGAGATAGACAAACAAAATGCAATGAAGATAAGCGATGAAAACTCAAAGTAACATAATGAGGTAAGGGATTACGAGAACTACAAATACCTTTGTGGAGAGCATTGCACATGTTAATCTTAGAGGGCAGGGTGAAGCTGTAGGCAGAGATGATGTCAAAGGACAGTAAAACTTCATCTCATCTACAATAGAGTCTTGAGCATGGGAAATTGGCGGAGGCGGCGAGCGACAAAAATCTTGTAAGGGTCGGTCAGAGGTTGAGACATCTGGAGTAGGAGGGGATAATGGCGGCGATGGTGGTGTATACTCAATCGGGACATGAGACAAAGGTGATGGAGGATAGCCAAAGTCATTTGGAGAGGAGGTATATACTCAAAGAAGGTAACATCCGTTAAGACAAAATAACAAGGTAACATCCGCCAAGACAAACTAATGACAAAAATTGAGAGAGTAACAACGATAACCCTTTTGTGACCGAGTATAACTAAGGAACACACATTTGTGGGACTCAGCATACAACTTGTCAAGACCAGAGCTGAGGTCATGAACAAAACAAGTAGAATCGAAAATGAGAGAGGGGTAGGGAATGCAATGACTGGTGGGAAATAAAATTGAGTGAGGTACTTGGTGGTCATGGATAGAGGATACAATTAATAAGATAAGACCATTAAGAACAACTTCACCCCAAAGTGGCAGATGACATGACCTTGGACTAAAAGGTTCCAAGTAGTTTCAATGATCTTACAATTTTTGTGTTTAACGACCCCATTTTGTTGAGGCGTATGGGAACATAATGTTTGGTGAAGAATATTGTGGGGATAAATATTGATGGGCATTATCACTATGAAAAGTGCGAATATGAACACTAAATTGGTTAAGTATTTGTTGTAAAATTGTTGGTATATAGAAAATAATTCAAACCAAATTTTCATTAAAAATAACAAAGTATATTAAGAGCAATAATTAATAAAAGTAACAATACCGAAATCACATAGTAGATACAATACGACTATGGCCTTAAATATCCGAATGAACTAGAGTAAAAGGAGACAAAGTGTAGTAAATAATGTGATCGGGAAATGAACTACGAGTATGTTTCCTGAACTAATAAGACTCGCACGACAGACTAGATAAAGTAGACAAACGGTGCACCATATTTTGAAGTTTTGCAAGGCTTGGATGACTCAATTGAGCGTGAATGGTAATAGGAGAATTAACTGCAGAGCATACCAAGGATGAAGTGAGTAACTGATAGAGGCCATTGGACTTAGATCCAACACCAATCTCTTCTTTGAACTCCGTTCTTGCAAAATCACGAGTCTTAGTAAAGGAAACAATGCAATCAAGAGAACCGAGTTAAGCGGCTAATAGCGAACTGGGAACATAAAACACATATCCATGAAAATAAAGGGAAAATAAATAGAATAATGCTAATTTCAATGGACTCGACCAACGAACCATTAGCTATGGTGATAACGGGGAATAAACCAGATGTAGAGAGAGAAGTGAGTAAAGACTTATTACTGGAAATATGATGTGACACACAAGAATCAAGAATCCAAGGATTAAGAGATTGCGACTAAGTGAAACTAGCAAAGGAATTACTCGTGTGTACAACAGAGGCATTGGAACCTGAGACGTGCCACTCCTCATACCATTTCATTAAAGTATAAATTGCCGGAGGTGGCTGTGGCACAACAGACGAATGAGAATAAGAAAAGGCATGAGCAACATGAGTCATGCGAGGAAGCCGACCATGAAAGTCTGTTAAGGCCATGGAAAATGGGCCCAAGCAAAAGAGAAGGGCTGGTGCTCCCTCATGGGCCAAGGACTATGTTTTTTATCTATAGATTGAGTTGGTCCAATAGAATGAGGAATACTGTGTCATGTGTACAATAGTGGTGTTAGTTGTTGTACAATTGTAGTGTTAGTTGTTGATGTGACATTTGTATAACCATGTATTAGCAAATGTAATAAAGAATGATTTTTCCATAACACTAGAGATCTCATTAAAGTCTCCACCCACTAACCAAGGATCTGATATGTTTCTACTGAGATTCTTTAAATCTTCCCAGAGCACCTTTCGATGAGTTTCCCTCGGACTAGCGTAGACAGCCGTACAAAGAAAAGACTTGTTCTTAGCCAATGTTACTTTCATATGAATCATTTGACTTGATTGCTCTTTGGGCTCTACTTGACGCCAATTCTAAGACCAAAGAATCCAGATTCCTCCTGAAAAACCATTTGCTTCTTCTACCTAGCATTTGTCAAATTTAATTTTTTTCAATAATAACTCACATTTTATTCTACTTGTTCTAGTTTCCAACAATATCACCATATGTAATCTATGTTTTTCTACTAGTAATCTGAGGGTCTGCCCCATTTCTTTCTTGGCAGCCCCTCTACAATTCCAAAATAGGATAGACATTAAAAACTAGATTGGGGTTTAGCAGGAATTGGGAGTACCCACTTCTCCAGATTGAGTGCTTCGTGACTACTGTATTGTCTTATGTTGTTGGTGTTGTCCTTCTCCATATCACTTTTTTTCCTTTGATCTGGCGGTTTTGGTTCAAGGAAATCATCCACATCTCTCATTTGTTGGTCTTTGTGTTGTAACCACTCCATTCCTCTTTTTGAAATTCTGTTTTGGATTAAAGGCAACTCAGAGATGTTCTGTTTGCTGTTGGAATTGATTAACTTTTCTAAATGATCAACAATCATTCTATCCTCCTTATTCTCATCATTATGGCCTAAATTAGTTAGGTTTTTCTTCGACTTAGCTGCTAAAATTGCTACATTGTCCACCTTCTCCTCTTTATTATAAGCATCTGTAGCTTTAATACTTTTCCAGACAAGTTTATAAGCTGTAAATGTTTCAATCAACTTGGTTTTATCACTTTGACTCCCTTTTTCTTTTTCCTGAAATTTTCCACTTTGATCCTTTCCTTGCTCCAGTGGGGTTTCCCTGACCACATTACCCAAATCATCTTCCTCTGGTTCCACATTACTCAACACTTCAAAATTAGATGATTTACTTCCTGAAGCTTTATGAATTTTGTTCTCCCTTCCTCTATGTTCGTTTGCTTTCGTACTCTGTATTTTCCTTGATCTTTTTTTGTCTATTCACAAGCATCCAAGGAGCATACTTTCCCTCTATCTCCTGGGATTGGTTAACTCTACCAATTCCTTCCTTCTCATAAGCTTCTTGTTCCTCCTTATTCTTTTTACCTTCATCTGTATTTGATCTGCATGTGCTGGGACAATTTTCAACTCTATGGCCATATTGCCCACACGAATAACAGACTATATGTAAACCTTCATATTCTATTTGCTTTAATTTTCCTTCAATCTTATACTTTGACTGAAGCGGCTTTTCCAAGTCCAACTCCACACATAACCTTGCAAATCTTCCTCTAGCCAATGAAGTCGTAGCAGCATCAAGTTTGATGAATTTCCCTATCCAATTACCAACCTTCTTTACCAGCTCCATATTTACATATTCAATCGAAAATTATGGTAGCCTTACCCAAGCCATAATTTTGTTGATTGCTGCTTGGTATGGTTGAAAATTAGGTTCCCAATTTTGAATTGCTAAATAATGATCCCTTATCACGCATGGACTAGCTGTCAAGGCATGATCCATATCTTTCTTCTCCGAAAACCTCACTAAAAAGAATCCATTCTCCACATCAGTAATCAACAATTGTCCCTTCCTAGCCCACATACTTTCCAGTCTTTTCTTCATGAATGAAATATATAGTTTCTTCCCCAAAAGCTTAACATACACTGACTGACGCCACAGTTTCCAAACTCTGCGTCTGAAATCGTCAGAGTGAAAAAAATTTGTCCTCCCATCACCATCAACTTGATATGTCACCTCTGATCCCCTTTGTGAATCTTCCTTCTTTGGTCTTCTCTTTGATTCTACTCTTCTGACAGATCCAAATCCTCAGCTGGCGGCCATTCTCCATTACTTCTCATAAGCATCTCTTTAAAAGAGATATTTTCATGCATCCACTCTTCATCTTTTGATTTCATCGTCTGTTCACTACTGAATTCTCCTTCCCCTCTCTTTTTCTTTCGAGTTGACTGCTGTAAGAACCCACACCGTTAATTAAGGAAATTAATTAATTAAATGTGAGAATTAGGAAATAATTCCATAATTGATCCTAATAATTATTATAAGGCTTTAATAATTATAGTAAGTGAGTAATAATGCTAAAAGTCGCTTTTCGAACGAAAACTGCAGATACCGGTTCTGCTACCCGGTATAAATGCGTACTGGTGAAGTATCCCAGAAAGTTATTATAAGTGCATGAATATTCTTAGAATAATATATAGGACTTTTAAAACAAGTTTCAAGTCAAAATAATGAGAACTGGTGCCAGAATTGATACTGGCTATGGAAAAGCGCGTACCGAAAAGGTTCTCCGAAGATAAAAATAAAAATATGATAAATCTTGTAAAATTGAGTAGGTTCAGATTCCAAAGTTTGGGATTAAAATGCTAAACGTAGCATTTAGCGCTAATACTGCGTGTTTAATTCTTAAGTGGCTATAAATACTCTTATTTGCTCAAAACCCTAGGTATTTCTTATTGTGCTACGTGTCTTGTGGAGGGTGGCTGACCAGAAGCACTTGTCCATTGGCCTTCTTCTCCATTTCTTGAGCTGAGTGGTCATCTTTTGCATTGATCCTTCTCTCCTTCTCCTTCTATACACTTGTGAGCATCATTGTGTGGGTGAGAGGTAGCTTTTTTTGAGTTTCCAGCCACTGTGGGTTGGAGTTGAGGGCTGAGTTTGAGAGTTGGGTTGGTTGAGGCTATGGTCATGGCAACTAAGGCTTCAAGAAGCCACCTTTGGACCCACCTTGTGCATCATTTTCGCTCACCTTGGTGTCTGCATTTTTAAAGCTGGTGGGAGAGCTCCAAGAGCACCTCCTTGTTCTGTTCTAACCTTGGGGTATGATCATCACCATTGTTCTTGAGTTTTTATGCTTAAAAATGGAACCTTGATGCATGTAACAAGCTAAGATGATAACCTAACGTTGGGGAATGCTAAACACACCTAGTAATGCATGTTTAAGCCTCTGTAATCGGTAAAAGTTAGACCTTTGGTTTGATATTTCGCGAAATGCAAAATCTGAGTTCTGTCGCGAAATATCCGGATATAGGGTCAGAAATACCCGGATATTGATATCCAGATATGGGTATCCGGATATTGATATCGGGATATGGGGCTCTGTGGTATCCGAATATGGATATCCGGATGATATCCAGATATGCATATCCGGATATGACCCCGACATATATCCGGATATTCTGGGTTTTCGATGAATAGGAAGGTATTGTTCATACATAGGGCTTGTATGGGTTTGTGGACCCTAGTTTGATGAAGTGATACTTCTGTAATAAGTTATATAAGTCAGAACCTATGTAATTAAGGGCTTAAGGCTTTGTGGGAAGTCTAAAGACGTAAAACGTAGTCTTTATGTTCATGCTTATGAGCTGTGATTATTGATATAATTATTGGTCCAAACAGATTGTGATTGTACTATTTATGGACGTTGAGCTGTGTGGACTCTTAGCATTGGATTGTTAGCTTGCAAGGTAAGCTTTCGTATCCTCGGCTTTGCCATTGTTAGTTCCACCATGTCCTATGGGGGGATGGTTTATATGCATGATGTTGTTTTCATGTATTATTTTGATAAATGCTGTTGAGCTGTTATATGCGAGTGCCTTTATGATATGCATGTGGTGTTCCACCTATATGGTAAGCCTGAGTATGTGGCACATACAAGATGGTGAGCTGTGGGTGAGGTGCAAGCGATGTTCCTTGTACTAACTGTAGGTAATAGACGTATTCCTGCATTTCTTTGGCCAGTAGAATAGTGATAACACACATGGCATGAATATCTATTGCACTGCATAGTTTTGGAACTTATACTGTTAAATGTTTTTGAACTTATATTGCACATGTATGAGCTTGGGGTGGAAGATCCTTGAGGACCCCTTATCTTACTGAGATTTCTTGTTTAGAGATCTCATCCCACGTTTGGGGACGATTATTTCAGGTTCAGGTAACCCAAGGGTTGAGACCTCTAGTGGTAGGAGGCCAGACCTGAGTTAGATATTGCTGTTATATGCTGACATGTTGGATGCTGGATGTGCCTGTTGCTTTTATGCTTTTAGCTTCAGTTATTATATTGTTGTTGCTGTTGAGACAGCTTTTGGGCTATGTTGCCTTATTTGGTGAGCATGGGCATTGTCCATGCCGCATTGACTTGACTTTATGTTTTTAGTTTCGAGATGTAATAATGTATTAGGATTATTGTCCGGACTACGTGTTGTAGTTCCGTGATTTTAGATACTCACTGTTATTTATGTTATGAGGTATTTCAGTTAGTTGTCTTTTGCAATATCATACAGGCGATGTTTTTATGAAAATGATTAAGTAATCAACTTAGCTAAGTATAATGATGTCATAATTGAATGAAAGAAAAAGATATTCCGCATTTTTAAATTAAGCGTGGCTTAATACGATGACATGTTAATAAACCGGGTATACATGGGGTGTTACATCAGCTGCAGATTATCCGTTTCTTCTACTGTTGGCGCAATTTCCTCAGATATTGTCATTGGCGGTGGAAACCCTAGCAGGGCATTTTTTTTCTTTATACTGAACTCGTTTTTAACTTTAGCTTTAACCTATCCCATGGTTTTAAAAATTAATTCTCAACCCAAATGAAAAATATGAAAAGATATAAGAAAATAAAATTATAAAAATAAATAATACTTTATTTTAAAAAAATCAATAAATAATAAACAAATAAAATAAAAAAAGGAAAAAGAAAAATAAATAAGAAATAGAAAAATATAAGTAAAAAAATTACGTAATAAAATAAGAAAAAAAGTACACTAAATAAATAAATAAATAAAAGAATGAAAATAGAGAAAAAAATAGAAAGTAAAATAACATAATAGAAAAATAAAATAATCAATATGGTTTATGAATTGATTTTAAAAAATCAGTTCTTTTAAGTGTAGTGTAGTATACTTTCAAATTTAGTTCATTTTTTTGATTTTTTTGTATACCTCTAATTAGGAGTTTGATTGTTTCCTCTATTAGTAAGAGGAAATTAGGACGGTTCTCCATTCTCATGTGTTATCTTATCTTTGAAGCAAGGAATATTTTTGTTTATTTTTTTGTTGAAGTAAAATACTTTGATTTCACTTAAAATTACTTGAAAGTAGACACACACATTTATTTATTTGTGGAGTTATTAAATATAAGTGAAATATCAACACACACATTTATTTATTTTTAATCATTTCTTCATTTATATTTAATGATTCACATAATTAATAAATTAAGGTTGTAAAATATAAGTGAAATATCAAAGTTGGTGTAACTTACCCGGTGATCTTTATTATGGGCATTTGTAATTCGATCTATTACATATCAAAGGCCAAAGAAAATTAGGAAGAAGAAGCATTTTTTGTATTACAAAAAATTGAGTCTTACAAAATGGGCGATAGCCAAATATAACAAGAATCTACACACTGGACCCGTAAATCGTGCTAGACAGTTATAATCACTAATGAGGTGGCAAAAATAATAAAAGGAGAAAAAAAAGGAATTGTGTATAAAAATATGCTCTAAAATTCTCGCTCAAGATGGAAAGAGTATATTGAGAACTCCCATCTTGGAGAAAAGTGAAAAGAAAAGACCAGGAGCAAGTTCTTGTGCAGATGGACCAACAAAAGTTTGAAGTCTGCCTTTGGTGATTTGTTTGAGGGCAATGTGGCAATTAATCTCAATGTGCTTGGTATGTTAATGAAATATCGGATTAGCCACAATATGGAGAGCAGCTTGATTGTCACCAGAATAAATGAGCAGGTGAAGGATGAGAAATATACAGATCCCTAAGTAATGAAAACAACTATAGAACCTCACAAGTGACATTTGCCATTGACCTCAACCTCAATAGAGGAATAAGAGACTGTAGGTTATTTCTTGGACTTCCAGAAAATGAGAAAATCACCAAAAAAGATACAATAGCTAGTAATAGATCTTCGACGTTCAGGGCATGTAACCCATCAAAGTCAGAGAAAGCATTGAGATGAATAATGGAGGTAGCAGAGAACATAAGACCTTAACCGACATTATATTTCAAATGGGCAAGAATGCGTTGCATATCTTGCATGTGAGTAACCAGAGGAGTAGCCATAAATTGGGACCGGGTCAGGCTGAGTGATAGTTAGATAAAGAAGTTTGCCAATGAGGTGTCTGTAAATGGTGGGATCATGTAGAAGATCTCCAAAGTTAGAAGACAATTTCAAATTGGCCTCCATTGGGGTGGCTTGAGGCTTGCAACCAAGAGAACCAGAATCTTGCATAATGGTTAAGGCATATTAACGTTGGCTCAGATAAATACCACGATGAGATTTGGCCACCCAAGGCCTAAAATATACTTGAGAGCACCCATATTTTTTAACCAAAATTTGTTGTTCAATTATGAAGTAAGGTGGTGTAATGCATCAGAGTCATTATAGGCAAGAATTATGTCATCAACGTAGACCAAAACAACAATGAAATAAGTAACAATAAATTGAGTAAACAGTCAATGATCAGAAGATGATTGAGTAAAACCAATGGAGAGTAAGGTGCTGGAAAACTTAACAAACAATTGGTGAGAAGCTTGCTTTAGGACATAGAGAGATTTTTGAAGATGGAAAACAGGGAGGAAGAGAGTGTCCCCCTATCCAGAGTAACCCGGAGGTAAAGACATATACACCTCTTCTACAAGATCACCACGCAAAAAAGCATTATTGAAAATTAAGAATGGAAAACACAATTAGGGATTACTTCACCTCCGATCTCTTATAAGTGATTTAACTCAATTCAATAATTTATATCTCTGTTGTTCCAGACAATTCATCATCTAAGAGATAATTGATTAAATCCTAATGTGTTAGTTATTTTACCTTTTAACCTAATAAGAATACTAATGTCTTAGAAACCCTTTTTAGGTTAAGCCTTACGTGCGATGAATTTCACAAGTTTGCAAACCCTACCTGTCTATGTCAAGAACAAGAAAGAATTAGTATTTATCCTTGTCTAGATTAAGATCTCAATACATCTATTAAGAACCCTAACCCTTTTCACTCCTATATGGTTGATCAGATCATACAAGAATTTAAACAATAAAGTCGAGATAAACACATAACAATTTGAGATAGATTTTATTGAAAAGTAAGTAAAACCAAAATAAAGGTTCATATTGGATCCATATCCCTAACTACAAATAAAATTAACCAGATATATATGGTTTAAACAAAATAAGAAAGAAAAGAAAATAGATAAAATCACTGAGGAAGGAATGTCAGTTGATCTCTACTACTACGCTTTAATCTCCCGTCAATCCCTTTCTCCCGATCTCCTCTCTCGCTTCTCTAGTCTCTGTTGTTTTTCCCCAATGCATCGAATATCCCAATGTTTCCGAAAACTGCCACTTTATATTGAAGGGGAAGCATCCTAAAATATCCTATAAAATCTTCAATAAGATTCTTATTTCAAAATTTAACTTTTCAGATTTAAAAAGGACGTCCAACATGTTGGTGCTAGTCTCGCCACCCTGGCGCTACAAGCGCGGTGAGAATATTGTCTGATGAGAGTTTGGCGCCTCTGGCGCCGCGATGATGCTAGGATGAATCAGTGTTGGCGCAACTAGCATGGAGAGAAAAGTGGGCTGGCGCGTCTAGCTCTATACTTGGCGCTAATGGCGCGGGGATGCAGAGGTGTGTGCGCTTCTGGCGCTGCTAGCGCGAAGAAGCCGAAGCTCAATAGAGTTGGTGCTTGAGGTGGCATGCAAGTGCTTCTAGCACCAACTTGCTTGACCGTTCTCTTTCCTTTCTTGCTTCTTCTTGAGCTCTCTAACTTGCTCTTCTTCTAATGGGCCAAAATTCCTACAAAATACAAGAATTCTCATGAAAATACTTCTGAGAGTGAAATAATACTTTAATTACAATTATCATGTCTTCTAGTTATATTTAGACCAATTTCATGCTCATTTTGACCCTTAATACATATCAAGTTGGAAGTTCGTCACCTAGCTTACCCTAAGTCCTTCATATTAAAGGATTTGAATAACTGCTCTTTCAGTTTCCCAATCGTACGGGTATCTTCCCCAACAATCAACATATCATCAACATACATGAGAAGAATAATGAACTCACCACTAGGGAATTTGCTGAAGTATACACAAGGATATGCATTAGTTCTTTTATATACAATTTCCACCATGAGTGAACCAAACTTCTTATACCATTGTCGCGGTGCCTGCTTCAATCCATAAAGTCTTTTCTTCAACTTACAGACCAAGCGTTCTTTTCCTTTTACTTCAAAACCTTAAGGTTCCATCATATAAATTTCTTCTTCTAAATCACTACGAAGAAATGTAGTCTTCATATCTAACTGCTCAACCTCAAGATCCAAGCTAGCTTCCAAACCCAGAATTGCTTGAATGGATGTTATGATGACAACTGGAGAGAAGATCTCATCAAAGACAATACCCTTCTTCTGTATGAACCCTTTCACCACCAATCGAGCTTTGTGTTTTGCTAGCTTTCCATTTGTAAAGAACCAAGTCAACTCAAAAGCTTAAGTTGGTGGGTGAGGCTACATTAATGGTTTTTATACATCTCTAACACGGTCCCTCACACGAGAGCCCACTGGGCATGAAGGGTGGACAAAGCACAAGCCCACCCACCTGTGCTAAGAAAGTCCATAAAAGAAAGTGTGTGTGTGTGGGGGGGGGGGGGGGGGGGGTGAGAATCGAACCCGTGATACCAAGGCTCCGATACCATGTAAAGAACCGATTCACCTCAAAAGCTTAAACTTTTGGGTTGACTTGCTTCTTTACATGGTATCAAAGCTTCAGTGACCACAAAGTCACGAGTTCAATCCCAACTGCCCCCACTTTATTGGTTCTTTACATGGTATCAGAGCCTCATGTCCTGGGTTCGATTCTCACCGCCCCCATTTTCTCTTGTGAAATTTTCTTAGGATGGGTAGGTGGGACTGTGCATTGTCCATCCTTCAAGCCAGTGGACTTTCGTGTGAGTG
Organism: Gastrolobium villosum; assembly: GCA_032173675.1. NCBI lineage: Eukaryota > Viridiplantae > Streptophyta > Magnoliopsida > Fabales > Fabaceae > Gastrolobium > Gastrolobium villosum. The sequence goes on along the minus strand of JAVKPL010012172.1, from coordinate 20,100 downwards.
GACGTGTTAGAGTATAAAATAAATCATTAAAGAGGCCCTAACCCGCCAGCTTAAGCTGGCGGGTGAGGCTACATTAATGGTTTTTATACATCTCTAACACCATTAACATCCCTTTTGATCTTGTATACCCATTTATTCTTCAGTGTTTTCCTACCCTTAAGAAGTTTTACCAAGTCATCAGTGTGATTCTTATGCATGGAATTCATTTCCTCATGTATAGCCTGCATCTAACTATCTTTGTCAATATTGTCAACTTATTCCTGAAAACATTTAGGCTCCCCCCATCAATAAAGAGGATATACTCAGTGGTTCTATAATATCTCCTTGTGGGGGTTGCTCCCCCTACTCAATGATCTCATTATCAACATCACCCACTGCCTCTGAACCATCATGATCAACACGCTCTTCATGAATCTTTTCTCCTCCAATGGCACCATTTGAAGAAGAAGGAATGAATATAAGTTCAAACATAATTTCTTTCTTTTTAGTAGGCTCCACTGTCTTCTCTAAGTGTGTAATATTCTCAGTCTCACAAAATACTACATCTCTGCTTCTGGAAATCTTCTTCTTTTTAAGATCCCATAGTTTGTACCCAAACTCTTCATTGCCATATCCAAGGAATATACAAGGAATAACCTTGTTTTCAAGCCTTGACTGTTGCATCTTTGAAACATGTGCAAAAGCCTTACAATCAAATACCTTCAGATAAGAGTATGCGGCATCTTTCCTTCTACATACCCTTTTGGGAATATCCGAGTTCAATAGAGTAGAGGGAGATCTATCAAATAATAGGCAATGCTAACAGCTTCTCCCCAAAAGGACTTTGGCATTGCAACCATCTTCAACATGCGTCTTATCTTCTCAACAAGTGTGCGATTGTACCTCTATGCTACCCTATTATGCTGAGAAGTTCTAAGAACTGTCTTCTCATGTCTGATGCCATATTTAGAGCAATAATTTTCAAACTCTCTTGAAGTATACTCACCTTCATTATTAGTACGGAGACATTTCAGGAGCTATCCTATTTCTCTTTCTACTATGACACGGAACAACTGAAAATACTAGAATACCTGGTCCTTATATTTTATAGTAACCAACTACATCTTTTGTGAAGTATCATCAATAAAAGTAACAAAATATTTATTACCCCCTAATGATGGAACATCAAATGGACCACAAACATCATAATACACCAAATTTCATATTATGATGCTTTGGAATGAAATTTTGATGCTTGACAATAACACAATAGTCATATATATTTAAAAGCATACCTTTGGCAAAGGGAATTAAAGACTTTTTTTGCTAGTACTTGCAAACCTTTGTCACTTGTGTGACCTAATATTCTGTGCCACAAACCAGGTAAAGAGTCATCCTTTGCTGCATTCAATCCGCTGTGACATATCTTCACTGTAGTCTTGTATAAATTGCAACAATCATCTCCTTTCACAACCACCAAACACCCCTTCGCTGTGAGCTCATATCTCCGCTGTGAGCTTCCACTTTCCACTACCAAAAGTACTCTCAAAATCTTTTCTATCCAAAGCAATCATTGATATAAAATTGAGGCGTAACTTATAATAATCCTAACCTTTAAAATTCGAATTTATGGATTGATTATTGATTTAATCATGATTATGATGGTCTAAATAGGTGGAGAATCTAATTAGGTGATAATAAGTCATTTTAGGTGAAAATGCAAATTGTGTAAGTATAGAGGCTAAATAGTAAGTATACAAAAATTTCCCGAAGCTTGAAAACAATATAGTGTGACATTATTAAACCTTAGTTGGAATTAAGTAAAAATGTTTAAGTTTTGAATGATAAGAGAAGTTTCAAGAAGGATAATTAATTAATTTGTAGTTTAGATATTTTATAATTTGGCAAAAAAAAAGTTGCTTACTAACTAAATATCTTCTTAGCTAAGCCAAGTCTGATTTTCTTCTCCTTCTCCATCTCGTTCTTCTTCTCCTTGGCCGAACCTTCTATAGGCTTGGAGCTTGGATTTGTAACTTTTCAAGTCACCAAATCAGGAAACTTTGAACATGAAAAATACTTAGAATCACTTGGTGATCAAAACCCTATAAAGAAATCAAAGAGGAAGCAAGTGAGTGGTGAGAAAATCCACCTTGAAGGTGGCGGTTTTCATGGTATGATGAACCATGAAGAAATGTTTTAATCCATTGGAAGCTTTAAATTCATTCCTTAGGCCATTTTGAAGACTTTTGTGGTAAGAAAACTTTATTTTCATCTTGTTTCATGATGATTTATTTGTGGGTTTTCTTAAAGAAAGTGTTGCTTGAATAGAGATGTTCAAGTGGTTTTTACACCTGGTTGTAGTTGGAAAGAATGATAAAGATTAAAAATAATCGATGAAAATGTGTTCAAAACATCATTTTGATCATCTTTGGAATTTTCGAAATTTTGGCCTAGGTGTTGGTTACTTGTGTTTCAAGTAACAAGTATTGGACTATTGTTGATGATAATTTCTTCACCTGGTTATAGGTGTTGATATTGGCTAGTTGTCTTGTGTGATCGTCAAGTGAATCTCTTGTTGCAGAGGTAACTTATGTTGGAAGCTAGCTACTTTGGAAGCTTCAGATGTAAGCTTTTGGAACTTGAGATTTATCCCTTGATTGTTCCACCAAGCCCTGAAAGGGTGTTGGTTTGTATGGTGTATGTAATTGCAATGTTTGTTTGTTTAATGCTTTGATATATGTATGATTATGTTTTGTGTAGCATAGGATGGTAGTTCCTTATGTCTGTGTGTTGCATGACGATGCGTAATTCATACTTGGTAGATTCCCTGATCGGTAGGACTATTTTATATCTGAGTATCCTATGGATGGCGAGAGTGTCGTAGGGATGTCTCATGGATATATTTTATACATTGCATGGATATATATATGATGCATTATTCTGTTATTGTTTTCACACTCCCTGATCGGTAGGACTATTTTATATTTGAGTATCCTGGGATAGCGAGAGTGTCGTAGGGATGTCTCATGGATATATTTTATACATTGCATGGATATATATATGATGCATTATTCTGTTATTGTTTTCACACTAGTAGTGAACTTTGGGGTGAATCCTCCAAGAACCGTTAGTTTAATGGGATATATATATATATATATATATATATATATATATATATATATATATATATATATACATTTCGAGGCACCATTTTTCAGGTACTGATGGTGCAAGAGCATCTGTTGGCAGGAGGCCACTGTAGATTGTCTTTTAATGCATGTTGTTGTTTTTGTTATTTTGTTGATTATATATTTTGAGAGCATAGGAGAAGTCTATGCCTTTGGATATGTCTATGCTATATGTTTAGAGATCATGTATAGGATATCTCATATGACATATGTATTTATTTACTTGACGTTATGTTGTATATTTGGTTTCGTCGTTGGAGATATGATTTGTACATATATAGTTGATATAAATGATCCATGGATGGATCTTTGTGTGATTTGCATGATTGGTACGAATGAAGTTAGTTCATGGATGAATCAATGGATTAGTCCTTGAATTGGCAAGATAAATGTATGTACATGTTATCAAATTGTCAATTTGGTAAGAAAATGTTTAGTGTAACAGCCCGTTATGTACCAGTAACGTTATCATTGCATATGATATTAAGCGTAGTTACAATCACAGTAATTGAGTTAATTAAATTACGGGTAAACTTCTTATTTTATTACATCATTTTCTTTAAACATTAACCCTTTCCGTAATCAATTAAAAATAACACCGTAATTGCAAATGCAATACTTGCGGAAACATACAACTTATTTATTATAACTCTACTAAGCAATACCATTAAGCCTAGGTTGTAAAACGACAATTTTTCAAAATTTTCACAGTGGGAATCAATTCCCAACCTCAAGAATCGATTCCCAACAGCTACAGTAACACACGGAAGCTAAAATTTGCCTCCCCTGTTTTGAGGAATCGATTCCCTCCCAAAAGGAATCGATTCCTTGAAACAGAGCACACAAAATTTAGGCCAATGTAATGTTTGGAATCGATTCCTTTCAAGAGGGAATCGATTCCTTAACTGCAGAATTACATTTTGACAGCTTTTAATGCACTGAATGGGTGATGTAACTCTCTCCTAACACCTTAATACTCAATATACACCTTACATTAATACTAATGTGGGCTCTAGGCCCTTCCATCATGCATATACATTAATCCATGCATCATTTACAATATCTCTCATTTGTTTTTCCATTTACACATCATATGGCTCATTTTACATCACAAGTCACAAAATGCCTTTCAACATAAGGTGTGGCCAAGGACAAGTCCATGCTCACCCAAAATAACAATATACACAAACGACATGAAATATAAGTTATATACAAAAGATTTAGAATCTATCATGAACACCACAAAAACATGGAAACATACACATGCAATATGTTCATGATCTAAGTCCTAAAAAGGCTAGGTAAAATGCTATGTGCAACAAGTAAATTCCTCCAAAATGTCATGCTATCCATATGCACCTCATGCTAGAGTCCTCCACTAAGCGGGCCTCTTGCCCGAAGCTCCTCCATGCTCATAATACCCTGAAATGATGTCCCCAAACGCGGGGTGAGATATAAAAATATATCTCAGTAAACCAAGGGTACTAGAGGATCACTCCACCCAATGGCTCACTCAATGTGCACAATTAAACATTATGTAAAAATGCATGACATACAATATCACAAACAACTGGGGACAACTCCAAGAACATCCACATTAGGATTCTGTTCAAGGACCCCATTATATAACTCTCGAATCTCCCTGGTGCCTCTCCTATGGATGAGACGACCCTATGGCAAAACCCAACTGGAACTCCTCATGAGCCCTATCCAGCGGAAGTCCCACGTTTGGATCATCCTGGTACCGCTCCCAGAATCGGCCCCACGGCAACAACCCAACCGGAATCCCCAAAGGATATCTCCAGCGGAAGTCCAAACTAACACACATCTACTAGCCAGAAACCACAATAATCTCACACACAAACAAGCAATAATGCATGAAATCACATAATCACATAATGCCAAAAACACATAATCCAACCACAACCTTCCATTAGGTGTGGTGGAGCACACAAGGGACTAAACCCAAGTTCCAAGGGTTTACCTCAACTCCAAGAGTATTGTTCCAACACGTACGCTCCAATCCAATCCTCCACTATCGTGTCCGTGTGAGGAAACCTATATTGATCAACACAGTAACCATTAAAAATTTTGCAAACAATCAATCAATTTCATAATATCATAATTAAAATAACCCTCTAGGCCCGATGGCTAGTATCCCTCAAATCCAATTCCATAATCCTCTTTGTTAATCAGACTAAATTACCAATTCATCATTCTAGGCCTCAAAACATCAACCATTTATTATACAATATGTTTCACATCATTTTTCTCTAAAATTCCTCTATGGTTCGAATTTCACAAGAGAACACCCCACAAGGTTCTCAATCCAATTCAACACTTATACTCATCATATAATCATATTATAACATCATGCAACAACTCACCAACACAATCCTTACACAATTCAACTTCACAAATTCATGACACCTCAAATTTTTCTAAGTTACAAAATCATATTTTTCACCAAAAATCCTCATGGCATTTCTAGCCCTAACACATCATTCTAAGACATTATCATCTAATATACATTTTCCATTTGAGCTATCTAACATCACAAATCAACAAAACAAGGTCTAGGGTTCATAAATATGATCTACCAAATTAACCATGGAAATGATGTAGAAACTTACTCAAAAGCTAGGCACAAGGCTCCTCCTAGACATACTCCACCATTGGAGCATCTAAAAATTCCATGATCACAAATCTAGCACTATGAGCTACGGCCTTTAGGGGGTGGTGTCTCACAATCCAATGATTTTCAAGGTTCAAGGATACCACCAATGGGTTTAGAAGGTGATTCCCATCGAATTTCAAGTCAAAGATCAAGGGATTTGTTGGAGAAATGATCAAGTTACAAGAAAATGGGATTTTTGAGCTATTTGGCTATGGAAGGGCTATGTTGCGCAGGGAAGAAGGGGAAATAGGAGAGAGAGAGAGAGAGAGAGAGAGTGAGTGAGTGAGTGAAATTGTGACATATAAGTCACTTAAACCATAGGTGGGTCCCACACGCGATTTAACTTTAATCAATCACTAATTTCAACCACAAATTCATATCCTACGTATTTTTCTCATTCATATCATATTTCTGTTTCCTAAAAATACTGATAAAAATTTCACGATTATCGATACAATTATATCGCAGTATTTTACACTAGAAAAATCACTATTCATCAAAAATTTTGAAACTTGTCTATCCACTCGATTTTTCGTTCTGAATCCATTTCTGGCCTTATTTTTACCATTCGAGACCTTCTACTCAAATTTTCATTCGTAGGGACACGTGTTTGGTAAATTACCATTTTGCCCTTTCCATGTGTTTTGGCCTTAATTCTCGGATTTTCACTAATCCTACCCTTTTAATTCACATTATCACATATAAATACATTTTTAGAAATATGAGGTGTTATATTTAGACATAAAAGCAAGGAATTGCTGTCAAAATTTTGTATACTTGAGAGTACAGATTTTGAAAGGGCATATCTCACTAATTTCTTAACCAAATGAAGTGTGAGGTATCAAATTAAAGCTTAGGGTGTCTAGCTTCTTGTCCCAAAAGATGAGATTTTTATGGATGCCAGAACGCGCCCAGTTTTGACAAGAGTGAGTGTTGCTCATTACCGCCCTATGTTGACAACATATTGGTTGGATTTTGTAAAATTCATATCTCCTTCGTTTCTCAACGAAATAAGGCGTATGATATGTCAAATTAAAGCCCAAGGTGTCTAATTTAAAATAAAATAAGTTAAGAAAATTCTGGGCATGGGAATATGTAGGAGTGTTCATCAACCGATCCAAACCGATCCAAACCGCGGTGACCGAACCGAAAAACCGAATAAACCGAGAACCAAAAATTGAAAACCGAAAAAAAACCGCAAATTTTAATTGGATTGGATTGGTTTTTGGATGGTTGATGAAAACCGATCCAATCCAAACCATCCAATATATAAATTCCCCTCTACCTACTTGGGTCTTTCCCCAATCATAGCCCAAAAATTTCTAAACCCAAAACCCATTAACCCATCAACTAAATCAAAAAAAAATCTAGGCACATCTCATCAACAAAATTTTATCTTTGTAGAGCTTCATATCTCATTGCTAAAAAAAACTATGTTACAGTTTACTAATGCCTTTGTATTTAAAAAAATAATACAAAGTCAATATATACAAAAGTATGTTATTTGCAAAATAATTATGAAATAAATTTTAGAATTTTCAAAAAACCGAAAACCAATCCAATCCAAATCGAAAAAATTGGATTGGATCGGAGTTGAAAAAAAATTCAAACCGAATGGATGATTATATGATCAAACCAAAGGGAGTGGATCAGGTGATTTTTGCTTCCAAAATCGATCCAATCCAGACCGCGAACACCCTAGGAATATGCCCCTGTTTTGATATTTACATACTGCCTTGTGTTCACTGTCGGCAGTTTTAGATAATTAACTTACGACGGATATATATGGAGTTATACAACTCTTATGGAGGCGTGTAATATGTCGTTGTAAAGCTTAAGAGGTCTAGAATAACATACTAAAAGATGAAAATCTATGGTCTAGTGGATATGTTCCAGTTTAGGAAAAATCGATACTAGGTCAATGTTGAAAATTGTTGAATCTTGAATTTGGCTTTGTTGGTTTATGGAAACCACTTAGCATCAGTAAATAATTGTCGTATGATATACAAACATTAGGACCTAATTATTCCGCAAATGTATATGAGTTATAATTACAGTTCTGGCTATTTCAAATACGGTAATGATTTTAATGGAAACGTCCTTCTTGAAAAAGAAAAAGTTTGGCCATATTTTTAATTGAACCATTGTGATTGTAATTGCGCTTAATATCATACAAAATGATAACGAACCGGGTGTACAACAGGGCGTTACAGGACTCAGGAACATGTCGTACATCGTCCAGTGTTAGTGTATAAACCATGCTTGTTGTTATGCAAACATCACCAATTTCCACAATATTACATAAACTAGTATTATCCATCTTCATAGTTCCAAAGTCTCCTGCCTTGTCCCTAATAATGGAATCCTTAGTATAAGTAGCATGATAAGAAGATCTTGTATCAAGCACCTATTCAAATTGATTTTTTGGCACGTGCAAACAATGGTATTCACCTAAAAGAAAAAGCAATAGTGCCTCATCAAAAGCTATACCAGTGGTGTTCTTATCATTATTTTTCCTCTAGCTACTATCTTCATATTTTGCTCTCTTTTCCAAATCCGACAATTCCTCTTCATATGCCTATCTATGCCACAATGGCAACACTTGACTCTTTCTCTAGATTTTGATTTGTTATGTGACTTTCCACGACTCATGCCTCGATAATGACCTTTATTAAATTTCTCTTTGCTCCTCCCTCTGTTCTTCATTCAACAGCACAATAGTAACCATACTCATTGATAGTTTACCCTCTGGAGTAGAATTACTAACAGATACCAAAAGGTCTCCCAAGAATCTGGTAAAAAGCTCATCAACAGTAAAACTTGCAACCCATCCTTAAGTGTTAACTTCATTGTGCTCAACTGATGCACTATACTTTGATACTCATTCAGATGTTCACTGATAGTGATATCACCCTGTACTTCAAGTGTACAAGCTTTCTTATCAACATTACTTTGTTCCCAGCTATTTTTCTCTCATATAAAGTTGCCACTTTTCCCAAAGTTCTTTCACAGATGTCTCATTTGCAAAATGATGAATAACACTAATATCCAACCATTGTCTAATTGTGCCAATTGTTGTTCTGTTCAATTTATTCCACTTTGCATCTAACATCCGAGTTAGTGCTTAGCATTACCCTCAACGTGTTTATACAAGTTTTTGCAGAATAAATAATCCTCCATTGTAAGTTTACAAAGCAACCAATTTGATCCATTGAGTTTAAGCATGGAGCTTGGGCTACCTTCCATTTCAATTTACACTTCAAACACCCATAATTATAAACCAAAGCTCTTGATACCACTTTGTTGGGGGCCAAACACAATAACCAAATGCAAATAAAAGTAAAATTATAACACAAAAACAATAGCAACAATAACAACAGTAACAACAGACACATAAGAATTTTTTACGTGGAAAACTCAATGTGAAAAGAAAGATCACTGGACCTTTATCAGAGTCACCCAAATCTCCTGTATCAACAATCAATAATAATGGGTAAACATACACAATATTATCTCTATATATAACAATAGAGGAATCCAACAACATCATCAAATAGATGAAAATCAAGGATAGAGTAAGGAGAAAAGTCACCAAAGAAGCTCCAAAAGGGGAAACCAGATCTGTGGCTATAAAGACCTCTAAACCGCAAAATGACCGGTGGACGTGAAGTACTAGATGCCACGAACACTCCCCTTAAAATCTGAGCTCAATCCGACGAAATCTCACCATTGGATTTGCCAGAGAAAAACCCTATCTTCTTTCTTTTTCTTCTCCCCCATGCTTGTGCTCTCCCTCTATTTTTCTTTTTTCTTTTTCACTTCCGTTGCTCTATCTTTTTCAATTCTCGGATGCTCTCTTTCTTTTGTTTCTTTTCAATTCAAAAAACACATGGACCCCACAACTTAATTAAAAAAGTGAGTCACGAACTCAACACTCTAATTCTGGTGCAGGCGATGTTCCTTTCGTAGAAAGGAGGAACATCTCTAATTTATTATAGGGCGTCTAGAAAAGTTGGAATGAAGTTAAGGTTAATATTGAGCTCACTCTAGACCATTTTTGCATGGCATAGTTCACCAGGTGCTGCACAAGAATATATTCAAATGCATCCATCTTGATAAGATCACACAGTTAGCTGAGTATATAAACAAAATAAACTTTATAATGACCATGAGCAATCCTTTCCCTTTAGCTTACTTTTGGGATTGTGTCAACTATCAAGCCCAGTTCGTTTTCATTTCTAGAAACATATCAGGATGGAAAGCAAAACTACTTATCTTTCACCATCACTTCCTAATAAATCCTTACTAGCGAGGATGAGGTGGGGGCAACCAGCAGCCTTAGCCTTACATAATTGTAAAGATGGTGTTTCCTAAATTCGAATCTATAACCTTTCAAGGAACAATTTTATCACTACTCCAACTTGCGCTTTTAACTGAAGTGTCCATTATTTAATAAAATTTTGGAAGTTCTTTGTTTAATATCTTTCTACCATTTTTGCGTTTAGAACACATATCGCTCGGTCCCCAATGTGTTCCATTTGTGGACATGGTCTTGAAACTACTTTGTTACTGGCATCTCATGCAACCTAGGATCAAAGTGCATAAGCCATGCTCAGTTATGTGGGATTTTTCATAGCCTTAAGATCAGAAAGTCTCTCGATCTCACTCAAGTGAACATGGAAGTTGATTCCAATGAGCGTTAAATATGATTTTGAGTAAGTGTGACAACATTCTCTCGTGTGGCCCTTTGGTCCATGAAATCCATCTGATGCTTGGATCAAACTCTTGGGAAATTTGCTGGAGTCATACGCTAAGGGAAGGATATGCTTGTGTAGATATTCTTTTCTTGCCAACCAAGGTTATACGATGGAAATAGGCATCTTTGTTTTTCATAGTGTTTTCTGCTTTAGTTTATGTTTATTTTATGGGTTTTATAAGAGTTGTTTTTCATAGTGTTTATGCTTTCCTTTATGTTTATTTTATTGCTGATATGTGGTGTAGGCAATTTTTTTATGTAATGTTAAATGACAGAGGCTGATGTTGTTCTTGTTGTTCTTTATGACCGGAAAGTTACGGTTCCGAGTCCAAAAAACACTTTTTGCAAAAAAACAAAGATGCCTACAATTGATCTTCACTTCCAAAATCTTGTTAAAATGCACTTGCGGTGAAGGTTTTGTTAATTAGGTTGCACATAGGAATGTAAATGGGGGCTGGATCGGTCAGACTTTGGCTTAGATAAGTCAGGCCTATGTAAAATATTTAAAGACCGGCCTGGTTTGTTAGTCTGATATAAACTAAATTATAAGTCTGGCCTAACTTATATTTAAAAGTAAAAGGCTAGGCATAGATCTATTTGCCTGTTTAAGTCTATTAGGTTACTCAAGAATTAAAAATAAAATAAAATATTATTTTATTATTCAAAATTATTTAAATAATATTTTTATTTAAAATAAATAATATAATATAAGTTCGCATGTAGGTTTATAGGTCAGGTCGTGTAAAAGAAAGCCTACGACCTGCTTTCTAAATAGGTTTTTTTTCTAAAGCTAAAGTTAGATATAATATGCCAAGTGGGGCATGATATATACGGCCATTTATACCCTTAGTTGCACGGGCACTGATCCAACTGTACTCAAATCCGATAGCCTTCTCACACCTTAATCATCAGTGGCATATATCTTTCAAAGTACTCTTACCTGGGAAATCAAATATATATTGTATTCTTTGAAGAAACTGTAAAATTGGCTCCGGGCATGTTGCAGAAGAAAGAGAAGCTAAAAGTCCAGCGCATATATCTTGTACCATCGAAGGTGACCTTTCCTGAACCCATTTCAAATGCTCAATGGCAATTGGAATCTCTTTGGCATCTGCCAAATATTTTAACAAAATTACATGGGATTGTGCATGTCCCATATCATGATTGAGACTGCAAAGTAACTCGGAAGCAGCCATGAGATGTCCTGCATAGAAAAACATACAACATAACATGTTAAATTGTTACATGAAGCAGCAAGCAGACAAGCCAAGCATTTGATAATGTACAAATCATCATCGTAGTATGCAGCATGGCAAGTTACAAATATTTGTTCAGTTGTTCAAGTTGACAATACCTTTCCTGCATAGTGATAATATAAACGAGTTCAATATGTCTCTTGCAAGGATAACGTCTTGTTTGATCGATTTATTGTAGAGCTCAAAAGCTGCTTCAAGCTTGTCTTCTTGGCAGAGCCCTTCTAAGAGAAAAGTGTAACTTGTAACATCAGGTGCCACCCCCTTGTCCATCATGTGGTTAAAGAGCATTTGAGCCTCTTCAGTTTGTCCCACTTCAGAAAACTTCTGTATAAGAATGTTGTATGTTTGTAAGTTCCCACAGCAGCCACTTGAAAACATCTCATCCCAAAGCTTCCTTGCAGGACGCAGTAGATCCTCCTTACAACACGCTTCCATCACACAATTATAAGATGAGACGTTGGGGCTGAACCCTTTCTTCTTCATCTCCTGAAGAACAGCATAGCCTTCTTTTACTCTCCCACCCTTGCACAAGAATGATACGATCACATTGTAACTCTCCACATCTTTGAAGTAGTCATGGGAATTCAAAACATGGAATACCTCCAATAACTCATCAACCTTTCCATGCCTACACAGATTCCTACTCAAATTGCTTACAGTCAACATAGTTGGGAACCTCTCTTTCTCAACCATGAAATTGAAAAACACAATTGCTGCTCCAGGATCAATAGTTGATACTGATCCTATCAACACATTGAGAACATCATCCTCAACAGGAAAATCACCGCCAACTATAACCTCCCCAAGTTCTTTTGCCTCACAAATCCGCCTCTCCGAAATCAAGGCAAGTATCAAGTCCCTATAATCACTCCTTCTTGGAGCCACCCCTAACTTCCTCTTCATTTTCAAAACCTTCACCTCGTCAGCCACATTTCCCATTGACCGAAACGCCACCGCAACAATCCTGTAAGCCATGAAGTCAGGTTTCCAACCCCTATTCCTCAGTTCACCCAACATCCACAAAGCCTCTGACACCCTGGAAGCACAACACAACCCATGAACAATCAAAACCGCCACAACAGAACCATTAATCTCCGACCCACATTCCCTAACCCCATCCAACACACTCAACACTTTCCCCAAATCACCCTCTCTACAAACCCTCCAAACGAACACCCCAAAACCGAGCGTACTCAAAGGCACACCTCTCACAGTCATTTCCCCAAACACCTTGTGCGCACTATCCAAGTACCCATCAGAGGCAAGAGCAGCCAAGAGCGAGTTACACGTGGGGCTCCCAATTTGCGTGCAAAGAGGAGAAATGCCACTGAACACAGAAAACGCTTTCTGGGTATTGTTCCCAGCAATGTGGGAAGCTATTATAGAGCCCAAAACCGAAGGGTGGATGGGAAAGTTGAGAGCTTTGGCCTCTTTGAGAAGGGAATCAATAGCATTGAAGTGACGGGTACGTGAGAGAGATTTGAGGATGGAATTGAAGGTGATGGGGTTGTGGGTGAAGCCAGGTTGCTGAGAGGCCCAATTGAAGAATCCCAAAGCGAGTGAAGGGTGTGTGAGGAGCAAAGGGTCGATGACAGTGGCCACCAATGATGGAGTTAGCATGTGTCGCCAACCCAGATTGTGTAGCGTTTGTTCCACATGTGGACTCCATGAACAAACCCTTCCATTGCTGTGCTTCTTTGAGGCTGATATCACTGCCTTGCTTATTCCATTTGCCAAATCTTTTGCTGCACCTTTCATCACTACCCTCTTTGTTTTTCCTTCTATTTCCCTTTTCAAATCTCTCCTTCTCCAAGTTTATGTGGCTAATACTCAAAGATTGTTGATATGAAGTTAATGTGGCTCGTTGGGATCACATGTGAATTCTACATGCTTCTCTAATAGTGTCACAAATTAAATTAAAATTGTGGTCAAACATTAAGGATGAAAATAAGGTTTTAGCCTTGAATTTACTTAAAATCATATACATTGCTATTAAGCATAATCAATATCTTTGCATCCCCTCAATAATATGTTTATCCACTTCCATTGTTTGGCTTAATTTTGTTGATGGAGTTAGGCATAAAGAGAGAAACACACAGGGGAAAGGGGTCAAGGGGACCGTAGTAATGGCAACTTAGACAGCAACAAAGGGGACGATGGTGCTTCAATGACTGACAATTATTGGGGAGGTTCGTGTCTAAGGTGTTGAGATAGGGTGAAGTGTGGTGTTCTTTTTCTTTTCTTTTCTTTCTTTTTCTTGTAAATTAGTGTGGTGTTCTTAATTGAGTGAGAAGATTCAAAGACGTTGAGTGTTTTCATTTTTAAGAAATGATTTTGACCTTGGGTGATATTTTTTTTGGACAGCTACCAAAGTTGAAATGAGTTTTTAGTTGAAGAGGTTTTAAAAAATTTAACTAACAATCTTAATTTGAGTGTAAAATTGAAAAGTTTTGTCGTTTCAAAATCATTACCCTATCAAATTAGAAAGTAAGAAAAAAAGTAATGACACAAATATTCCTTCTCAAAAAACATGTCAAAAGAAAGTCAGAGAGGGAGAGTCTTCTTAGTATTTAGTCAACAATTAGTTTGGTAATTTCATTTCATTTTTCCATCAATATTTTTCTTTCAGTCAAACTACACTCTGAAAATTTCTAAAAAAGTTTTACTCGACCCAACGTCCTAAATTTGGAGATGTTAATTTGGGTGGGTATAACCAAATAAAAAATAAAAAATATGCATTTGATTTTTGTTCTGGTCTTATCTCTAGGTCTACCATTCACTTGGGCCACTAAGGGAGAAACCCTAGCTTTTTTGGGACTCTTAGCTGTCGTCACTTATAAACAAGGGTCTTGCGCCTCATTCATGAGGCAAAAAACTATATGCCTCTTACCTTACACGCACTATCTTCTAGACGTATTGACTTAAGAGAGTTAGTGTATAATGGAAGAGGCATAGGAGTGGTAAAGATAGGTCTAGTTGCAAGGTTAAAATCCTATTTTCATCCTTTAAATTTGCGCAGTTTCAATCTAGTTCCAAATAAGACGCAATTTATGTATGATCTCAATTAGCCATATCAGGTTAACACTCTCCATTGATAATTTGGATAGTGTCCGACAAAAGGATGATATTGAAGTGATCTAGTAACAAATAATATATAATTGTACTATCAAGTATCAGCTAATAAGAGATTCTTCCAAAAAAAAAAATCACTTACCGCTAAACCCAATTAGTGAATATGAGGTGGAGACAATCCAAAAAAAAAGGGTTTTAGTAGAAATAAATGGCTCAGGATCAGTCAAACTAGAGTATGCAAGCCGTGTGTTGGATGACTTGCATCTCATGCTTCTTTCATTAATATTTAAAAACGAATATTCTGAATTTGGCTATAGTGTATGAAAGAGGACAACATGTTTCTTTCCAATGCTTAGCTTTCAACCGGTGGAGTGCAAGTAATTCTAAGAAAGGGGAATACGAAGGCTCACAGTTTAAGCTCACTCGACACAAATTCTTTTTAGTTATGAAATATGAAGTGACGAAGACTGTTATACCAAAATTTTAAATGCTTCAAAAACCAGGAAAATGGAAAATGGAAAATGTTCATGGTATGTAGATAACTAAAAAAATGGCAAAATCAAATATTAAGTAATTATTCAATCTTTTCAATGATTATGCAAATAGCATTACTAGGTGCAGTTACAGGATAGGTCTGAAAAAAGAAGAAGAGAGAAAATAGAATAGGGTACATTATACATATTACACCTTTCCATTTAATTTCATTTACCAACACAAATTTACATCTACTCCAAATTACGAGATTATTTATGGTGGACCGGGACCATAATTTATTAGATGGTCCCTTAGTGTAAATAGGAGGATAAAATTAAAAAAGAGAAAAAATAATAGGAATAAAAAAAAAATTAATGATATAAGAAGAAGCACCAAAAGATTCACTGATCCTCAAACATATTAAATATTTCCCCAAATTACAGCACCTAAAAGTACTCTTTACTCCTCCATGTACAAACCAAATTTACATATACTCCAAATGACATCACCTAAGTGTACTGTTTACTTCTATTGACTTTATAATCTGAAAGGACTATTTACTCCATATACAACCTTGGTAACATGCTACTGTACACAACTATTTACACAAGACTACATACATAGGTGTTTATCTACTGTACAGTGTAGTTTTCCAGCCCCTACACAACTATTTACATAAGGCTATATACATAGGTGTTCGAGTTTTCTACTGTACAGTGTGGATTACAAGCCCAATGTACTGTTTACTTCTATGGACTTTATAATCTGAAAGGACTATTTACTCCATATACAACCATGGTAACATGCTACTGTACACAACTATTTATACAAGACTACATACATAGGTGTTTATCTACTGTACAGTGTAGTTTTCCAGCCCCTACACAACTATTTACATAAGGCTATATACATAGGTGTTCGAGATTTCTACTGTACAGTGTGGATTACAAGCCCCTCTGTTGAGGGGAGAAAGGTATTTACAATTTCTTCTACGTATACACAATTTTGTTTGACTTAAAGCATGATGAAAATGCTGAGAATATACAAAGGGGAACTTAAGAATAAGATCTGATCAACTTAAAATTCTGCAAAGATCGAGCTTTGAAAAAATTTCCAAAGAGAAATCCAATTGTTGTCGCTTGAGGGGCCTTTGGTGAAAGACTGTAGTTATGTTTAACCTGCAATACTGTGTCACCAATCTGTCTGCGAATTGAATCAATAATCTTGGGGTCAACGGGGTTACCAGTCACATCAGTGACATAAAAAGTATCTTTTGCCTTTCCATCTTCTGTTGATATTTCTGCTCTTTTGATGCATAAACTGTTCTCTCGGAATATCCTTGTGATATCTGAGAGGAGTCCTACACGATCTTCTGTGCACAACTCCAACTCCATCCCCTGCATATAAACATATCTTAGCATGCCATTGAACAAAAGTAGTGAGGAGTATAGCTTCTAGCTGTGTTGTTATTATACCTCAGATGCCCTCCTTTCAATTGCTGCTTCAAGACACTGCACAATTCTCTCTCGCTCAGCCTCTGAGCTTATGGGAAAGCCATCAACATGACGAATATAAAACTCCTAGATAAGGTAGAAAATGCTATGTCAGAGGAAAATTATGCAGAAAAAGAAAATTAGTTGTCCAAACTGGGCCAGACCAATCCATGCTGGCCAAGAGAAAATCAAAGTTAAACATAGGTTTGATGTGTCAATCAGCTTTTCTAATCACATAGAATCCATATAATTCAATAATATTTAAGTTAAGCTACATTAACAAGTACAGCATACCAAGCTAAAAAGGTAAAACATCATTTCTTAACAACAAACAACAAAAGGTTGGCTAACCTGATAAGCTTCCGTCCTTTCTGTCTGGACAACACCATGAAAAACTACATACTGCATGTCAGTTAAAGTGCAAACAATATCGAACAACAATTTTGGTCTATCTTTCGCTCTCATGGTGATCACAGTGTAATCTTTCTCATTGCAATCTAAGACAGTTACATGAGGGAACAAACTTTTATCTCTGTCTCTGAGTCTTCCTTGTCCTGCTCTTTCAACCCTTTCATAGTCCCTGTCAGCAAACATAATCTGATGTAATCTTCTGTCCCTATTTGTAACTCCAGGTGGTGAAAGTGTTGTTCTTGCTGTCTTTGGATCGTCGCTTCCCCTGAGGACATTACAAAGCAAATCCCTTATCATAGAGAGGCGAGATGGATCCTTGATGGCACATCCACTGGAATCATCTGTGACATGAACTACAGCTGCAGCCCTAGTATTATGTGTCCATATCTCAGCAGTCACCACATTGCAGTGAAGGTCTGTGAGAACTGCACAGATTTCAGATAGTAAACCGGGCCTGTCTATACCAGTAAGTTCAATTACAGTGTGCTCTTCAGTAGGTACAACCCCAACAGACTCTCTCAATGAGGGTGCAAAGCTGGGATTGTTTTCAAGTCTCTACAAAATCAGAAAGAAAGAAAAAAATTCAGAAACTACAAGTTTTTTCGACAGTCTATCACTATTATTCGCAAAAGTTTAGTATGACAAGATTCACAGATAACTCAAACAAAGTACACATTTATATCTTAATGGACTGAAATTAGGCATCACTATGTCACGTGAAAATGGGCAGAGATTCAGGAGTTTCATATTTTTGGAAGACTGACCATCAGGGTCAGGAACACCAGATCTGATAACTTACATGTTCAGTATGGTATTTATAAGTTCAAATGTTAACAATATCCAGAACTTCAAATATCTTCAAGGATTTTATGTTGTTTTCTATCATTCTATGTCAACTATACTATAAAATAAATTGGAATGACAGTCAGTGATAACACAAGTTAATCATCTTCCAATACATGCACTTCAAGCATTGTGTCCACCGGATAGATCAAGCAGGTTCATATAACCTTTGCTGGAAGAATACAGGAACCAACAGAATTTTGATACAAAAAAAAATATAAGATAATTGAAATTAAGAAATGAACATCAATTAAGGATGAGTATGTTCTTGCTCCATTCCACTTTGGTAAACTAGTTCATAGCTAGCTCATGCAATAAGCAATGCAGAAAATGAGGGTAAAATCACATCATTGTGCTATCAAAAGAACCAAATTCAAATTGACATATTCTAATACACGTGTCCCGCTTACTTAGCTTGAAAATTTCTAGAAAAGAACAAAAAAAAAAAAAAAAAAGACCCTTCCACATATATGGAGAGACAAAAAATAAGCTTCAATCAAAGCATTATAAAAAATACAAGCATACGACTTACCCTCTGAATATAATCAATGACTTCCTTATCTCTGATCTTGTTTCCATTATGATCAGTCACATTAAACACTGAAAACAAGATCAAATTAATACTAGAATCAGAAACAAAGTTAATAATAATAATAACAATAACAACATAATAATACTTATAGTCTTTTTCCTCTCTTTATCATGCCACTAGTGAAGAAAGGAAGCTACCATCCATGAACCAAACCCCATCAGAGGAGATGTAGGCCTTTTTTATTACAAGGTTCATATCTGAAATAACTTGGACAACATCCAGGAGAATCCCATGTTTGTTTACACTGTCAACCTGCAAACAATCATATTTCAATCGTGAAAAAGTGGATGGTTGAAAACATAATTTTGAAAAAATTTCATAACATATCCCATCATTAGAAAGAATTAAAAGGAAAAAAAAGAAAGAATCTTTCTTGTTGTCAACTCAATTTTGTGAAACCTAAACAGAGTAAAGAACCGGCTTTACCTGAATAACAGTGGCGTTTTCACAGGCATTGTTGTCAATCACAACCCTGCGTCGCAAGAAGCTAGTTAGACAACAAACACATACACGCACACCAATTCATACATGGAAGATAATCATCATCAGAACAAATTACAAGTAGAAATTCCACCAAACACAAGAAATAAACCCAAAACGTCTAACATTAACATATGAGAGAGAAGAAAATTAGAACGTCCATGAAAAAAAATTGACCAAAATAAAATAAAAAAAGGGTTCTGGAAACATAACATGGCTTACTAAACTTTAAAAAAAAAATCAAGAAAGATATCTGAACTGAAAAAAAGAGTTTTAATTCTATGCCCCACTTGATTACAATCTTCAGAAGAAAAAAAAAATCTTGTGATTCAAAATTTTGGAAGGTTATTTCAAAAGATGGTTACTTGAAGCAAAATGAAAAATTGTCCAAAAAAAAAAGACCCTGAATGAAGTATGAGTGAGAGAGTGAAGGCAAAGTGATAAAGTTACCTGGGTGGATTCATCCTCCTTATAAGCTTGGCATATTCATCATCCATATTCATTTCAATATGTAGAGAGTGAGAAAAAAAAAGGGATTTAACAAATATGCAGTCTTAGTAGTTCCTTAAGAAACAACCTAGTAAACTCAATTGTTCAGAAAGTGGAACACACAACAACTCCAACAAGAACCTGAACTGCCTCCAACAACCATGGAGAGAGAGAGAGAAAAGAGTGAGGAAGAAGTAAAGTGAAGTAGGACACGGGGCACTTTGAATCCGTTTTGAGTTTCTAAGTTTTAACAAGGCTGCTCTGCACGCAAGTGTGAACACTCTAAGAAACGGCTCGTTTCGAGGCTGACGTGTTTGTTTTTGATTGGGCAGAACTACGGTTACGTGGTTCGATTGATTTCAGCAACTCCTTACTAACGGAGGGATGGGG
>JAVKPL010012171.1:0-57411 GCA_032173675.1 Gastrolobium villosum | reverse complement strand
ACACGGAGTAAACCAATTTCAATGCATCAGGGCATCTCATCACCCTGAAAATCTTCTCCATAGCTTGGAGCCATTTTGCTGCCACCATTGGGTCATATTCTCCTTTAAAGGAAGGAGGTTTGTGTTTCCTAAAAGCCATTAATCTTCTTTCCTCAACTTCGTGCTCATCAACCTGTTATGCATGGGGTTGACGCACCTCAGTATGATGGCTATGACTACCTGAGTGGTGACTCGCTTCACCCTCATTATTACCCGCTCCGTCTTCTTCATTGTGAGCAGGTGGAGTAGGCGTGGCAGTGTAAGGAGGAGGAGAGGGTTGTCGGTTCTCGGGCCTAGCACCCCTCAATATCCTCATCTCGTTCATCATCGCGGCCATGGCATTCCGCGTGTCTTCATTTGTCTTAAGTAAGTTTTCGTTAGCTCGACGACTAACCTCCAACTCCCTTTGTACAGCTGCCAGGGTTTCAACCATAGGATCCGGCTGCCCACCTATTGCCCCACGACCACCTCGGGGCCTAACCAAAGCAGCCAAAACAGGATCTGGCTGAGCATTTGCATTCGATGCTTCAACGTTATTTCGGTTCCTCATCATGACACTACACATGTTACATAAAGGAATGAGTTGATCAGGCTCACACTAAGTGATCACAAATTCAATAATCACCAAGAGTACCAAAATAACTACAAAGCATTAAACACTAAGCAAGCATAACATCAATCTACAAGTTTCCCTGAGAAACTGCTCTGATACCATAAAATGTAACACCCCGTTCTAGAACCGGTTTGTTAACATCAACTTATGATATTAAGCGCAGTTACAATCACATTGGTGCAATTAAAATTCGGTTAAATTTTTCTTTTAAAACAAGCCGAACTAAAATTACCCAATTGCGTGACCATAACCATAATACATTGCGGAATAAAATAATTAAAGCTTAATACCATACTTTCATTTCATTTATTATGGTCTCCATTTGTCCATTATATTATAGGATTTTTCATTATTTGCGCATGGGTTCAAACCGCACTCAAATCGGAGCACCGTAGCCCAAGTTATGAGATTTTTACGAAATGGAATGCTGAATTTCCCAGGACCCCTACGCTCCAAGCGTGGATCCCACGCTCCGAGCGTGGACAGTCAGAAGGTGGACGCTCACAGCGTGGATCTCACGCTCCGAGCGTGGACAGTCAGGAGCAAGCACCCAAAACAGGGCAGTTTGACCTACCTGTGGTGTTTTAACCATAACTTGAGTTATACTTATCCAAATTACACAATCTTGGTCTCTATGGAAAGCTAAGAAACATATCTAAAACTTCCATCAGACACAAGGGTCAAAATCTATCGTATAGGATACGAAAATTGGACAACAAGATAGGGTATCTTGGCTCTTACTTGAATTTTCACTCAAAGGTTTTCTTTCACCTAATTTACATCATATAATCCTTTCAATACATGAATTCTAGTCTCTCTAGATACTCATACACTAGAGAAGCATGCATATCATTTCATCATATATACATATATCCCATAATTACAACATCATCAGGTCTCAATTACATCATTGTCCTTACAAATTTCATATACATGCCAAAGGAGTTAGCTACAAAAGGAACATGATCAAAGCAAGTAACCATGTACGAGATACCAATTACTACTACAATGATCATGCACTAAGTCCTCCAATATACATCATGTGACATCAAAATATACATATAGCAATTCTAAATGGCATACAACTCAAAATGTCAAGCTATCAGGTACAAGCTACTCATGCTTCTTGCCTCGGTCAACTTTACCTCTATCAGTACCTGAAATGATGCCCCACAACACGAGGTGAGATATACGAATATATCACAGTAAACCAGGGGTCATTGGAGATCACTCCACCCTAAGGTTCACTTTCAATGTGCACATAATCATGACAGTTCAACACATTCTTATCAATAATCATTATATGGACTTCCAAGAGAGATCCTCAAAGGGCTGTTTCTCTTAGGCTCTTACCACATGGAGATCCACATAGGGCTGTTTCCAAGTGAAGTCCTTAACCTCAACCTAGGAACCTCCCAGAGAGATCCACATAGGGCTGTTTCTCTTAGGCTCTAACCACATGGAGATCCACATAGGGCTGTTTCCAAGGGAAGTTCCTACCAATCATCCTCATCATAATACTATCAGTCATAACCTCAATCACAATCCTCAACCATTACCTCATTCATTACTTTCTACCTCTTAAACAATCCAACATCAACTAGTAATCATTCATCAATCATAACATGTATCAATGCATGAATCAATGCATGAGCATACAATTACTATCATAATTATATATCACATCTCAAAACCATTTCTCCTCAACGGAGTATGGTGGAACACTCAATGGGATCAATCCCAAGGTCCAAAGGTTTACCTTGCTCTTCAACTTTCCTCAAAGCTTTCCTTTCCTCAATTGAGTACAACCACAAGGGTTGGTCACTCCTCTTGGTTCTCTTGCCTCAACCCTATCAATACAAGGGATACAATCAATCATTCAACTCATCAATTGCCCAAAATGCTAGAACATCCATAAGCCCAAGCATGAATTTTCCCCACATATTGAACAATAACTAAATGACTATCTAAACTCATTTCTACAGTTTATTTATCATCTACAACAACTTTTACAAAGGGATTAAGTTTAAATCAAACTCAAACTCATAAAACCCCAAAAACACTATTCATCATCCTCAACCTCTAGAAAACTCCATGAACACAAGGTTGGAGAAGTGGAAACTTACCACAATAGGTCACATAATCGAGCAATAGAGGTCTCCTATGCTCCCATGGTTGGAGATGCCATAAAACTCCTCAAATCATCAATGGGTCGAATTTTAGGAAGGAGAGATCTCACTCCACAATGCTTCCCACTCAAAACTAAGCTTGGATTATGAAAGATGAGAAGATTTGAAGTGGGTTAGGCTTTGGAATCTCTCAAAATGGCTAAGGATTGCACCCCCTAGGGTTTCTCCTTTCCTCTTCCTCTTCTCCTTTTCTTCTTCTTCTTTCTCTCTTCTTTTCTTCTCTCTGCGCACAGTCCACGGGTTGGGGGGGGTTTTCTTTGGTTGCTTAAGTGGCTTGCCACTTAACACAGGTTAAGTGGGTATCGGTTCATCTATCTATTCAATTCCATTAATTACCAAACTTTACCCAACAATCTGGAATATTTTTGTAGGAATATTTCTACTTCCATTTTTATATTTTGGGTACTTTTGTCTACACCCATTTATACCCCTTAATCTTCACTGAGTACACTTTTTACCTCAAAAGTTACCATAATTCACTTAGTTAAGCCTTCTTCTTAATTTTACTCACTAATACATGCTTAATTACTTAATTAAAAGTAATTAATTAAATTATTTAAGTTAGGGTATTATAATTCACTGTTGGACTAGGAGCATATCCAACTGGTGGGGTGATAAATGGTCCAGAAGGAATTCCAAGATGCGCCATATTTCCAGCGTTTGCTCCGGCCTTGAATTGAGGGAGAAATTTGATTCCTGCAGCAGCTGCTGCTGGTAGATACATGTTGCCCACTGATGGCTATTGAGGGAAGCCATTGTGACTCAGAAATTGGTGCATTGGTGACACATAAATTGGGGGGTAGTAATGGCCGTATGGGAAGAAGTTAGGAGGGTAAGGCGGCCTGAAAATAGAAACAGATTGTGGAGATACAGGTATAGAGCTCTGTAGCGGTGGAGTTGAGCTAGGGCTAGACATAGTCTGAGAACTTGCATTCTACAATTAGAAAAGGATAATCGAAAGATAAATAAAAGGACAAATACAGTGGTAATTGCACATTCAATAAATCCAAAGGGAACCAAACGATTTCTTCGAAGAATGAAAATAAAATGTAATGCCAAACTTAATTTCATGTACCTAAAAAGAGCATGTTGGTGCCTTTTCTAATTGCAAAAGCATATGGAAAACAACAATTCTTCTAAAGTTCATAACTATAAGACAATCAACACAGAGAAAGCCGAAAACATACACAAAAGAAAAACCAATAAACCACAAGCAAATCTCCAACAAAATAGACAACCACATTCAGATATGATCATTCCTCCATAACTCACACTGAATGCCACATGTTTTCCATCAGGAAAAAACAGGGCAATAAAATGAATGCTCCAGTTTATGTACATTTTACATAACTAGTAAGCCTTCACTTATAAAAAAAAAAACTGGGTATATTTTAAACGGTAATAATGTCATAAACAAACCAAAGCAAATGTTACTTTCACAACTTATTTTACAAAAATTGTTCGTAGAAGTGCTTGATATCTCTTAAAACATCAAATAAGCAATGAAACCAATTACATTAAATACTTTTTGAGCCATTAAGTTATATTTCAATGGCTCACAGGAATTTTGCCAGGCTACACTGTACATACAGCAGTAAAATTGATTCTAATGTTTACTGATCAGTTCCATGTTGCTTCTAACTCTTACCTGGAACACCTAGGACATGAAGATTTTTGTGTCCTAAGCATCACACTTGTCAATATATTGGAAGTGCTGCAACTTATGTGCATGTATACAAGCACATTTAAATGTAAATATATGAAGAGAAACATCAATGACCGCTTTATAATTCAAGAAATACAACAGCCAAGCAAGACAGGATTTTAATGTAACCTATGTGGGTCATTACATAAACAAGATACTCACAAGTCAGAAGATGCATTTGAAGGTGATGATATTGATAAATGCGGTCTGGGGGAGGGGGAAACCTGTATAGGTTCTGAACAGCAAGAAACCAAACTAAAGATGAAGTGCTTGAAAAAGTGTTCAACCTTTCCTTATCCTGATATGATGTTTCCTTCAAGCTCTTCTTAGGAGGCTGGTACATCATTGACAGAATCACTCTAAGAATCTCCACGTCAAAGCTGCTCATACTCAATATCTCCGGCAGTACTATTTCTTAATGTTACTTTGTTCGCCAAAGAAAAGGAAAAAAAATAAAAGGACAATGAAGTTCACCTAAATTGTTGTTTGCGCGTTCAAGTGAGGGTATCAATTTGTTGGCCTATCGTATGTGCATCGGGAAAAGCATTTCTAATTTTATTTTCATTTTTGGTGAATAAAAAGCATTTCTAATTTACCCAAGAGATTTAGCGTTTCGTAATTAAAATTTGTTTGGTGCTAACTTGAAAGACCAAAGGCGGTTTAATGTACCGTGCAAAGTAGCCTGATGTACGATATACGTCTTTATTATTATTATTATTATTATCATTATAGGCTTCCAGAACCCGGTCAATTTTTTCTCCTATTATCTTAAAGTCTACGATGCACGGACACGGAACACGACACATTGACACGTTAATTCTAAAAAATGTCATATTTGGACACGTTGGGACACATTTTGATATTAAATAAAATTTTTAATATATATAATATAATTTATATTTAATACATATAAGAGTCTATAATAAGTCATATAACCAATCAAATATTTAAATTTCATAACATAAATATACATATAAATAATTTTTCATACTTTGTTAATTTTTTATGTCAAATTTCTTAACAGGAAAAAATCAATTTATAAATTATTTCTTTTATATTTAGGTAAAAAAAACGTGTACGAACGTTGACCGCGTGTCCGAAAAAGTTGACTACGTGTCAGAAAAACGTATCCGAGTGTATCTGAACATTGACCGCGGGTCCCCAAATATTAGCCGCGTGTCCGAAAAAGTTGACTGCGTGTCAGAAAAACGTATTCGAGTATATCCGAACATTGACCGCGTATCCCCAAATGTTAACCGCGTGTCCGAGCGTGTCCGACACGCAAATTTTGAAAATTTGCGTATCCATGCTATATATCTTAAAGTTACAAGGCTGCTATTTACATCACTGTTATTATTCTGCTGTGCTGCTGCATTCATCATTGAAAGCAATTGTGGCGGCCTATGATGCACAGACACTGACACAGGACATGACACGACACACCAACACATTAATTTTAAAAAATGTCATATTTCGACATATTGGGACACGTTTTGATATTAAATGAATTTTTTAATATATATAATATAATTTATATTAAATACATATAAGAGTCCATAATAAGTCATATAACCAATCAAATATTCAAATTTTATAACATAAATATAAATAAATATAATTTTTCATACTTTATTAACTTTCCTAGCGTTGACTAGGTGTCCGAAAAAATTAATCTCGTATCAAAAAGACGTGTCAGAACGTATCGGAGAATTGACCGCGTATCCCCAAATATTAACCACTTATCGGATGCGTGTCCGTGTCGAACGCATGTTGGAGCATGTCCGTGTCGAACACGTGTCCGACACGCAACATTCTGAAATTTGAACGTGTCCGTGTATTTCAGGTGGCAGCAGCGTACAGTAAAGATAATAGTAATGTGCAGGCGCAAAGTTGGAAACTGTATCGAATTTTTTGTTAATTTGAAAGCTCAAACTAATATCTACCTAATTAAGTGGCCATTGGGTCTACAATCCCTACTTTCATTTACCTATATGGAATTACTGGGATACCATCCAGACCACCGATCTAACCATGTGCTGATGTGCACATCAGACAAATGAAAAGAGCAGGGGTTACAACACAAGATACAGAATGGAACATCATCCTAAGGCAACTGACGAACCAGGAGCAACATGAACATTTTATTACACTAAGCAATCTCTTTATGCCCTGATTTCAGTGGCACTTAAATTAGCTGGTCAAGTTGATAATGAACGAAAACCAGTGCATAATCAAACATTATGCCAATGTACGTGCGGTGACTTTCATTTGGTTATGTTGTGTACTCCGCATTTATTTTGACATAATCGTAGCTTAAATCACATCCCCATGCTTGTCCACGTCCTGGTCCATTGCCTGTTAGTAGGAAATGAATATCAATGAGTAAATATGGTAACATTACGAATAAAAAAGGGGCCCCCGTGTGCTGTTTGGGTTATTACCGACAGATATCTGAATTCTAACAGTATCGTGAGTCTCCCCAGCCTTTCTGAGATAACTACTAGCCGCGCCCCTGCCACGTTTGCAAGATTGTAAAATATAAATTAACCAACACAAGCGATGAAAAATGAAAAGCATGTTAAACAGCAAATGTGATAGTTTAGTTTGTAAGTAAACAAATAAGCAATCATTACTCATTAGACCGCAAACAGTGCATGCCAATACGGCAAGCACAAAGCATGTGCAAGCATATAGAATCTAAATTTGCATGGACAAAGAAGACCTCGGGCATAAAAAAATTCTCATAAAAATGAACAAAATAATTAGGTGGATCAGCGTTTTCCATGATCAGACGATTGTCAGGAAAAAGCATCGTCATAGAAATTAAAATTGAATATTACACTCCATTGTTTATTTTGACAAGTACGGAATAAGGAAACGGACTGTTCTCTTTTGGGAAGATGGAAAATTATAGCTGACATTATTAGAGAAGTAATACTCCGTGCATAATAACAATCTCTTTTACCGGTTTATTTTTTCTAAAGTTACTTTATATAACCTTATCTAATGTTCATTGAAACGACGTCGTTTTGAGACGGAAACCATGGTGTTTTTGTAATTTAATTTATTTTAAGATTATAATAGTCTTTATCATTCTAATTTTTTAATTTTTCAACTCCAAAATAACGTCGTTTCGATGAACATTAGACAATGTTATTTTTCCCTTTAAACTTTTACTAAGAGAATTTAACTGTAGTTAAGCGTCGGAGAAAGAAGAGAAATCCTACAAGTCAAATAATTGTGTATTATTGTGGTCACTTATATTATTTTCTTATAATTTTATACTACATTTTATATATATATATATATATAACATTTTTCTCTATTTGTGAATATAAAAAAGTATAAGAAATCATATAAAAAATATGGTGTATATGAATCGTTGGGGCCAATGGTGTATATTTCAACCTTTTTCTGGAGTTTTGATTTATCAAAAATAAAATCTAATCCTAAAAATAAAAATGGTGGCTACTTGATTATAACTACAAAAAATAACACGTAACAAATGGGAGAACAATAGTTGTTGGAAGGAGGGTTTGAAAAAATCTCACTAAGAGGCAATTTATAGCTAGATGTGACAAAACGAAGTAAAACACATTAACTACCAAAAAATAAATAAATAAAATCAGTGAGAGCATTGACCCCAACATCAATATGCAAATTAAGGCCTTTTTTATCATTCTCCTCTTTATCTATACAATTCAATATTATATTATATTCTGAGAAAAGATTCATATACACCATATTTTTTATATGATTTTTTATACTTTTTTATATCCACAAATAGAAAAAATATTGAAATACACACATATATATATATATATATATGGGTTTATCATCTATAATTTAACATGACCACAAAAAATTTCCTACACACAAAACATTTTGTGGGGCCCGCAGCAAAAAAAAATAAAAAAATTCCGGCACGCAAAACGAATCTCTATAACATAACAAAATCACTTTTCCTATAACATAACTCTTATAAAACCCTATATATATATATAAATGTAGTATAAAATTATAAGAAAGTAATATAAGTGATGTTTAAATAATATTGTTATGATAAGATAAAAATCAGAAGTCCTACCGGTCAAATAATTGTGGTTCCCCAGCATCCATTAGTAAAATATCTCCTAGCTCCACCCGAAGTAAATTTTGGTGGAAAGAAACCCCCGAGTAACCAGCCGCAGCAGCAATACGTCCCCAATTGGGATCTCTACCATATACAGCAGCCTGATGGACATTATGTTAGAAAATTAGACTTCAGCCAGTTAAAATGGCAAAAGAATTCTTTAGTTCAATTATATCATGCCTTTACAAGTGAAGATGATGCAACTGAACGTGCAACTTTTGCAGCTTCAGACTCACTATTTGCACCAGTCACACTGACCTGCAAAGTGAAAATGGAATTTGATGACAAAAAATAATATCAAGCAGGACTGGAACCACATTCTTACTGATCAACATCAACAGAACTTCATAATCCACTTACACAGCTACCAAATCACAGAGAAATAGACAATAAGAGCTAAATGAACAAATTAAGTGCCCAAATAAGACATCAGCACTGGCTTATTTACCTTGCTAAAAAAAGCATACATACACGTGTATAAAAAGAAAGCGACCCCTCTCTTTTCTCTTGCTTAGAGCATGGTAGTCAAAAATGCAATCTTCCTCGTGAGATGCATGATCCTACAAGTCCACCTATCCCCCCAAGGCGATCATGACGACTCGAAACTCATTCTGGTGAGATCGTCTGAATCAACAATCTTGCGCATAGGATAAGTGGGACCAGGCAACCCCACCGTGCTGGAATGTATGTGCATGTAGGATATTACTATAAAAAATCATTTCAACCCTAAAGCCTAAGTTGTTAGGTGAGACTTAAAAGTGGTTTTTATATTATATTTCTCTAGCACGTCACCTCACATAAAAGATCATTGGGCTTGAAGGATAAACAATGTACATGCCCCCTCCTGCCTATATTAAACTCCTCAATATTTAATTATTTATTAATAGAATGAGGGGCAGGAAGGATCGAACTCGTGACCACTTAATTACAGAAGCTCTGATACCATGTAAGAAAACCAAGAGAGGGCAGGTTTTGTGTTATGATCCGTGTCATATTATATTATTACGATCTGTGTTATGATCACACGATTTATGTGTTCTCCCCCTTCCTCCCATTAGAGAGCAAAAGCAGTGCCGCCATCCCACCTTTTTCTGGTGGGAGTGCCTCCTTTCCCTTTTGATAGGCCATTGATTAAAAGGGTGTACACGAAAAGAACAAGGTTGGGAGCAGAGTATCAGGTTCAATTGGATGATGTGGCTTAAAAGTTGTATGGGATGAGTAGAGAGAACATTCTGGTATAATCTCTGCAAAGCGCAACTGGCGCGGCTTGCGGCGCAATAGCACCGCTATTGACTACTATGGTTCATATATATTGTATTTGTTTCTATCTCTATCTAGATCTGATGTATCTTTTCCGATTTGTAAGAGCCATTTGACTTCATTTGTAATGAATTTCCATCTCAAAAAAAGACAGAGTTAAACAAAACAAGCAGTAGAGATAAGGATGGATGGGGAAAAAGTAGAAATTGAGGGCCATATTATTTAAAATTATTCATTGATTTTTATATATACATTTAACACTATATTTATATTGGTTAATTAACAAATATTTGAATAGATGAGGATTTTTGAAACAAGCGCAGGATGAAAACTATCTCTTGTTCTCTTAAGAGCAAAGACTTTTTCAATTGTGCTCGGCCACAATTAACATTGAGGATTAATATTGGATGTATGAAAGAACAAAATAGCACAAATATCCTTGACAGTTGACACAAAAAGCAGACCTCAATGAGGCATGTTGCTCCCTCTCCATCCCAAGCTATTGATTTGGCAAGACCTTGCATTACCTGGAAAGGACAAGTAAATCAAAACTGGCCATTTACTGAAAGAAAATCACTTTTGCACAATAAATTTCAAGCCTCAAGGCAATCATGCGACAAGATCTAAGAGAAAGAGAGGATTATAAAAACAGAATCTCATGCATTTTTGCAGACTTTTTTTTTGTAAGGAAGGGATGGGGAAAGAGAGCTAAGCATAAAAAGATATCATTAACTCCAACTACAACAGTCTAAATGCTACCAAGTATGCAAGCTAACCACTAAATTGTACCTGACACACCTGTGCAGGGTTGGAAAGGAGAGGGGGGGGGGGGGGGGGAGGCACTTCATTATTTAAAAGAAAAAGGAATGAGGATAATGTATACACCACCCCCTGCATATTACAGAATAACTAATACCAAATGCACTATGACACTACCACGAGTAAGTCATGGTACTTCATTCTCCAGTTTTACTAGAACTATAAAGCTTCCAGCAAGAGTAAAAGTAGATCATTATATTATTTTGCTCAACAGGAAAGAAAGAAAATATGAAATAACAAAATAGTGACGTAATTGTACAAGTTCAACTTTACCGCATCTAGGCAACCCTGAAGTTGAATAGCCTCATCACTGTCTAGAGAAGATATGCAGCCTAGCCCACACAATCCACTAGCCAAAGCAATAACAGTATCATTAGTACTAGTATCTCCATCTACCTGTGGTAAAAATGCAAAATGATGCAAAAGCAAGGTAAGAATCAATCACAATCCAAAAAATGGACTAATATCACAAGAGCAAAATCTTTTTGATGGAGATAACATGGCGTCGCGTTGCACAAGACAACTAAAGTAAATTTCGCAAATACTCTTTTGACATATAATACTATAATTTCAATGGTGAAATTATCACATGTTTTTGAATTTTAATTTGGAGAGAATAATGAAAAATAAAATTTATATAAATTATTATGTAGCACCACTATATCACCAAATGAATTCGCAGTCTCCAGAAAAGAGTGAAAATTACATACAGTTATCTGGTTGAAACTCCGGTTTACAGCAACCTGCACTATCTTCCTCCAAACATCGTTGGTTACCCGGGCATCAGTTGTTATTACCTAGGGTAGATATAGTTCAAGAAATGGACTGGAAAATCCATATATTCCAAGTAAAAAAGAAGCATCAGGTAAGGCATACCCCAAGCATGGTAGCCATATTTGGGTGGATCATTCCAGAACCTTTTGCCATTCCCCCAACTCTGACCTTAGTTCCTCCAACCTAACCAATACCCGAAAACATAGTTATCAAATGCGGATTGCGGCATGTCGTGGCCAACCCCGAAAAAACGCTATAGCGTTATAGCGGGTTGTGGTTGCGGAAATAACGTAATAGATATATGACAGAAATAATAACAAAAAGAAACATTTTTTAAAGACAGAGATAGCAGAAGTGACAAAGAGAGACGCGGATAGACTAAAAAACCCTTAAATTTTTTCTGTTACACATTTAAATTTAGGACAAAATTGACATTTTGCCTTATGACAGCAATATGGCCGCAAATGCGATCGCAATGGCCGCTATTGCGTTCCGGTGCGGCGCGGCTTCTTGCGGCGAGGCACCGCAACACCCATGCGGCGTGGCTAGCGGCACAATTAACTACTATGCCCGAAAATAATAAGAAAAAGACAACCTCTCTTTTTTCTCACTCTTTTAAATTAGCAAGCAAATATGGAATGTGGGGATGAACCAATATAATTGGTGAACTTAATTCCCAAAACTTAAAAGAGTTAAGGTTTCTGTCTTTGGAATTGCATGTTAACAGAATTATGGAAAGCTATCATACACATCAACACTATATTTATGAATCAAATAATCTCTCTATTTGTTTTAGTAAGTATTAACAATCTATACAGGTTGTATTGAGGTTCAAACATCCAATTATGACTTGAAGTACAGTGGATGACTGCATAGAATTTTCCAAAGGAGACAAGTTGTAGATTTGTTTTTCCATTAGTCACATAAAACATCCCTTTGGGCTGTTGACTAAGTGTTCATATCAAAAATCATCCCAGTGAACTGAAAGCATATCAAATTTTTGATTTATTCACAGGACCAAATCCATCCATCCATAGTTCAATAAAAATGTGTGTTTATCTATATAATGCATGCATGCTTATAAAGTAGTTAAATATGCACTGGTTGTATGGACTTAAAACCAGCAAGCAAAGTAGGAACAAGTAATACCAGAGACTCAATTGCCACACTCTTGCTAACAAGATCTGTTGTGGTGATTGCAACTGCTGCAGAATCTGCCCTGTATGCAAGCTAATAAGATTTGAAAAAGAAAAGGAACCAATGAAGGATTGAAAAGTAGACACAACAAGTGTTGGTCAGAGCTAAATATTTTTCAAAGAATAAGAAAACAGTGATAAGAAAGGAAGGCAAAAAAAATACCACATGAATACAAAGGCCATTAATAAACATGCGAGTTTCTTAACATTATTGCATGTCTGTCAATTATAAAAATTGAAAGTAAAATTAAATCATAAAATAAAGGAATTACCCCTCAACTGAAGATGATAGTGAATTCACCAGTACGGGAAGTGAGTTTAAAAGTGCCCCCTGCAAATGAAATGATAAGTATATAACATTGAAAAGAACAGAATTTAAGCTTGACGGAATATTTTTTACGTGTCATATCCAAATTTTGTGAATGCATAGTCCACATCATAGAAAGCCTCATCACAAAAGGACACAAGCAGACAAGATATAAAACCCAATTCAGAGAGTCTCTGCATTTACCTTCCTTATTCTTTGACCAATTACACCTGTGGATTCAATTAATACTTCTTCTGGCTTCATTTTGAGTAGCTGTAATTACGAACATTAGGAGTAAAGACTAAGCACAAAACCTTTCAACATGGAGCACTATAAGTAGGATCAGTTTAACATATTGAATGGGTGCACACCTTAGCAAGGCTTTCCACACATTCTAACACGTCCTGATAACCTGCTTCACCCTAGAGGTATGGAAGGCCACAACCACTAAAAAATTTATTAAATTTCACCAATTTGTTTTTCTAAAAAAAAAGGGTTGAATGAACCAAGTTCCCCAAAGTAACTAGAGTGAAGCTACACTTCAGTAGACTATAAATTGAATATTACCCACAGGTAAATGAAACAGAAATAGTTTTTCCTGACCTACCGTAGCTGCATTTGCTTGACCTGCATTAGTTAACACAGCACGTGCCTGACAAATTTCAAAATTCATTTTTTAGCGGGCAATCATGCATGAAATATTGACTTTCAAAAGTGTAACAATGCAAGCATTTTATGCTAATGGAATCTTAGGTGATGGATGAGCAAACACCCATTTCCTGATACAAAAACCACTCAAACAAACAGAAGGAGAGAATCAGAGAAATGACTATAAACAATGACAGTTCTTATCAGGAAACACAAAAGTTAGACATAATATATGTTGTGTAATGCATTAAGTACAAGCTCAGTTCTATCTTAATTAAAAAAAAAAAAAAAAGCAAGGAACACAAAAGTCTCTTTACAGTTTTTGAAATGTCTAATGTCCTTTTGCAGTATAACACTGGAGCAGCAGCAACCACATTTGTTGTAAATGACCCTGGAAAAAAAAAATATTGATCAGAAAAAGTGCGTGCCAAACTCAAAATTAATACCTGTCAAAATAAGCAAGATGAAAGCTAACCTGCAGATATGGCATCAACATCGCACGTGACAAGGGCAAGATCAGGCTTTTCTCCTTTGGCACGCAACCCTCCATATATTCCTGCAGCTTTAAATCCCTCTGCAGCAGTAACTCCGCCTGGAACCTGAAAACTCGAAATCAAATATTCCGCCACTAATATAAAAAGTTGAAAATATCACAACAATGTCCCGTTTTGAAGAGAACATTTCTGAAATATAAAAATAAAAAATAAAAAATAAAACTCATACAAGGCAACAATAACTGAAGAAGAATGATCAATTAGAAACTGACCTGCTTCCAAGGTCCTTCGGGGAGAAAAATTGGAGCAGCCGGTATGTAACTAGAAACCTGATTCTCCGTCGTCGATACAGCACGGATCATCAAATTCCGTAGAGAAGAACCGCGCGAATTAAACACCTGCGGATGAGGATGATTTGAAAACGTGTTTTCCCAGCAATTCTCGGCAACCAAACAAGCATTGTTCAGAAGAATGAGAGAGAGAGAAAGTTGTTACTGACCTTTGGGTTTGGGGTAGTTGCGGAGTGAAACTGAAGAAAATGGTGCTGAGGAATACACGAATACATTTCTCTCAATGTAATGTAATGTAATGTTTTTTTGGTTTTAGGGTTTTGCGGTTTAATCGGTGTGTGTGATCGATGACAGTAGAGCAGAGACGTTAATATGCCCTATAGTGATTTAACACTACAGAAGCTACAGTAGAGCTATTAGTACTGCCTACAGCGATGTCACATGACAGTGTTAGTTGTCACAAATTTGTTAAGTAAAGTTCATATACCTTCTCACCGAGTCACATGACAGACAGAAGTAAAGTTCACTGGCAGGCAGAGGAACTCTTCCCAACAATTCCATTAACACGTGGTAGTCATGCACCAAGTTCGATGAGGTGGGATCCAACGGATACATTCCCCCCTCTCCCTCTCCGTCTCCTCTTTCCCTCTCACTCTATCTCTTTAAAAAGTTTTCATTCTCTCTCATTGTCTTTCTTTGTCAACATTTAAGGTTAGTATTTAATAGCTTTTTTTATAGTTTAATGTATAATATTTAAATGTTGTTAATGTTAGCATATGGGTGTCCTAGAGACAATCTTTTGATTAAATAAAGGACACTAGATGTAGAACTTTGTTTGTCGCAAATAAATGTAAGCACTATTTATTCAGTTTCATATTGTGTCT
The DNA here is from genome assembly GCA_032173675.1 of Gastrolobium villosum. Taxonomy (NCBI): domain Eukaryota; kingdom Viridiplantae; phylum Streptophyta; class Magnoliopsida; order Fabales; family Fabaceae; genus Gastrolobium; species Gastrolobium villosum. Next base: position 42,061 of record JAVKPL010012171.1, on the reverse strand, counting down.
CGATATTACTGTTAATATTATATGAATGAACTGGATAAACCCCTTGGAATAGAACAGGTATCTCTTGAGTATCTGTGATGAGATCACGATCATGAGGATTCAAGGATATTGCATGTCTATTCCTAATTATATGTTCCTAGTCTAGAGACACTGAGTTTGGGGATCAGTGATCTCTAGTAAAGATTAGTACGACTTATCTACTTGTATATGGATACAAGGTAAAGACCTCATGAGCTGCAGATATGGAGATATCTTAGCTAAAGTCGTGGGTGGACCTATAAGAGTATAGCTCGCACTGAACAGACCCAAAAAGAGAGCTCTATGAGGAAATCTCACAGATAGTGTCATTAGAGTAATCTCTTTATGTTTGGGTATGTCTTTCCTTAGACCAGAAGTTATTACCTAGACTGTGTTCTTGAAGGCATGTTTTGATTGTATGCCTCGTCTGCCTGAAACATGGAGACTCATAGGTATACTGTTGGGCGTGTCCTTAAAGGGCACAGGGCTAGGGTAATAAGCTGAAGGAATTCGTCAAATCTCTGTGAGAGATTAGGTTATCTGTAAACCGGAGAAATCGGGATGACATTTACAGGGACTCGGGAATCTATGCATAGTAAAAGAGATCATGAGATGATCTGCCTTTAGAGTCAGTAAATTGAAGATTCCCTGTTTCGAATAAAGCTTACCCTAAACCTCAGGGGTTGATACATTTCCTTACCCTAGGTTAATGGGAAGATAACCGAGACGAAGGGAAATACATACGGTAACCAAATATGTGCAATAGGTTGATCAAGTCATTAATCTGACTAGTTCTGGGGCAACAAAGCATTGCTAGTGCTCTGTGTTGTCATTAATTGGGTTGTGGGCTTGTTGGGCCCAAGCCCGGTTATGTCAGTAGCTAAGTTGGACCTAATGGGTCACACACTAACACCTTGTAGTCATGATGGACTAGCTTTAAAGGTATTGGGCCTAATAATGTTATTAGCCCAAGAAGCTGTTTGGAAGCCCACCTAAATGGGTGGGTGGTGCATGGAGTTTAGTAATGGGCTTGGATAGTCCAAGCCATTACTAATTAATTTAATTAGTTAAATTAATAATCAAATATTTGAATTTCGAATTTTGAATTTGAAATTTGAAATTTGAAATTTGAATTTTGAAATTTGAATTTGAATTTGAATTTTGAAATTCGAATTTTGAATTTGAAATTTGAAATTTTGAATTTTGAATTTGAATGTTTGAACGTTTGAATTCAAGTGTTTGAATTCGAATTTGAATTGGTTTTGAAAAGTTGTTTCATAACAAAAGGATAAGACAGTATCTTATTGGAGCATATTCCTTGGATGAAGAAGCATCTTTGGAGGCTCTCCCTTGGCTGTTTGGTGCGCAACTTTTAGGTGATAAGAGTGTTATCTTATCACTTAAAACAAACCTCCATTCAGATTTGGTGGTTGAGGGAATCAGTGGGTGAGTTGATTCAAATTTTGAATGCAACTACTCAATGTATTTGGACCCTTTCTAGGGCTGAATTATGCGCATGAGAACTATATACTATATGATAGTTTATGAATTTAAGTTTAAATTATTTTGAATTTAATATCATGTGGATAAGATTGGAGGTTGTTGGCAAAGTTAGTTTTGCAACGGCTCCACCTTATCACACTGTTTCATGCGCAACTTTCAAAGAAGTTTGAAAGTTTGTTTTTCATTTTGAATGATGGAATTCCCCCCTCCTCTCCAAGGGTGCGCATAAATATGACTTGTTCCTCACCTTAGGGTTTTGTGAAAAACCTAGCCAACTCTCCTCCATCTATGCACCATTCTGTAGGGTAGCTCAGTACACCTTTCCAAACAGAATACCTGGCCTCCACCTTCACCACTTGTGCGCATAGCAAGCCTCACTGTGGTGTTCATCTGGTGGCTTTCGAGAAAGGGTTCTTGCATCATTGACGACGGTGGTGTGGATCACCATTAGAGGGTTTGAACCCTTCAAGCCTGACATCTAATCTCCCTGACTGATCAGGCCAAAAACAAGGTAACATCATGCTGTCTTAAAGCATGAACCTATGTGTGCATGTATGTTCCGCAGTAAAAATTTTGTTTTACACCTTACATGCATCGGCCTTCAAAGGCCAGTTTACTTTCAAGTGGTATCAGAGCCCGGTTGCTTTACCATCGACGGGTGATGGTACCTTGTTTGTGAAAAGAGTTTTTCACGGTCAAAAATCTTTAAAGGGTTAAAGTTTAAATTCTGCATGTGGATTTTGAATCACAAATCCTTTAAAGTGTTAAAGTTTTTGTTTTTATGAACATGAAAATTTGATTCTGTGTTCATAAAACATTATGCATCATGGTTTAGTTTCTTTTTCTTTATGAAAGTTTTAAAAGAAACACCCTTTTTGAAAGGGAAGATTCGGCCATGGAGGGTACTAAGAGTGCCTTGAATGATTTCTTATTTTTCTCCATGAATTGTGTCATGTTTATATGCATGAAATTTTGAGACAAAATTTATCATATAGTCACTTATATGATTCGGCCATGTGGAGATTTATGGCTACATGCATGGTTTAATTTTGTTTTCTTTGAGAAAGAATTAACAAAATTTGAATTGAAATTGTTTTTAAATTCGGCCAATGAGAAATTTAAGATTATGAATCTTGATGTTATTTTGATGTTTAAATGTTAAATGTCAAAATACATGTGAAAGTGTTATGTGATAATATAATGTTTGTGTTTGCAAGTTTTGAACTTTTCAGGTACAAACAGGAAGGGGATGGTCATGGTGCCCGGATTTGAATTTTTTGAATTTTAAATTTATGTGTAATCGCGCATTTTAATTTACAAGTGTATTTGTAATTTAAATTTTGTAATTTTGTTCCTCCAAAATGTTATGGAGTTTCTTTAATTATTTGTAATTAGAGAAATAGGCTAGTGGCGTATAGACGACAACCGGCCGTTGCTTAAAGAAGCAAAAAGGACAAAAGCGCGAGCACCATGGCTATCTCAATATAAACTGTTTATATGCATGTATGATTAGAACGTCTAGTATGCATAAATTGGGCAAACCGCGTTTGTATGGTTATTATGTTTGTCCAATAACGACTAGTGTATACCGATAGATGTTTGACATAGGTAACGACTAGCATGATAACTTACAATATGCGTTTGATGGGACCTAATTAACCCCAAGATAAAAGGAACCCTTAAAAGGAATAAATAATTAAGCATATGATTGTCTCCCACCACCAATGCTACTCAAAACTCTTCTACATAGTGGTGCTCCACAACTCAGTTGGGACCCACTATTTCGTTGGGCTAGAGTAGTGTTTGAAGTGTAAGACACTTAGGGTGCTGGTTTAATGCTTAACTAAGACATAAGTTGCAGGCACAGCCGGGCTTATGTGCTTAGGGTAATGGTGCTAGGTTGGTTGCATGAGATGCACCACTAAGTGACAAAGAGTTGTCAACCTAATGTTAAGAGAGGGTATGAGATACTGTAGATGAAGATCAACCCTTTATTTAAATTAATCTTGCGGTCTCAGACGGAGGTTAAAATAAATAATCGCACTCTTAATCCCACTAAGGTAAAATCTAAAGTAGATTAACCCTAAGTCAAAAGGAAGGGTCATTGACTTAGATAAAATAGTGGGAGTGGCAAATTATTTCAAGTCTTTAATAATTTGCTTTTAACTACATAATCGTATATTAACTAAAACTATCTTTACATCCTTTTCAACTTATAGTATGACTAATCCACTGTCACTGTGTTCAATACTCGATACGAATAAACTGACCGGTTCAAATTTTATGGACTGGTATCGGAACCTAAGAATAGTTCTAAGGGCCGAAAAGATTGCCTACATTTTAGATGCTGTAATACCCGTAGCTCCACGGGAAGGGGAAGAAGGGTTTGCGGAATTTGATTTCGTAACCCATCAACAGCACTTGGATGACAATGTGATGGCAGTATGCATCATGTTGGCATCCATGTCGCCTGAACTGCAAAAGCAGCATGAGCATATGGATGCTCCCTCTATTATCGTACATCTCAAGGAGTTGTATGATATTAAAGGCAGGCATGAGAGGTATGAGGCCTCAAGAGAACTGTTCTCTTGTAGGATGACTGAGAGCATGTCTGTTGGCAGCCATGTTCTCAAGATGATCGGGCTGATTGAGAAGCTAGGAAACCTAGGCTTCATCATGGATGCCGAGCTGAGTAATGACTTAGTCCTCACCTCACTTCCACCTTCCTTCAGTCAATTCATCATGAATTACAATATGCATGGGATGCAAGTGAGCTTGCCTGAGTTGTTAAGCATGTTAACAACAGCTGAAGTGTCTATCAAGAAGGATAGGACACAGGCTCTTTTGATTGGTGGGCCTAGCAAGGCCAAGGGAAAGGGTAAGAAGCCTGCAAAAGGTGACCCCCTTAAGCCCAAAGGAAAATCCAAGAAGAAGAAGGGCAAGAAGAAGGGTAAGAAGGCACCTAAAGACAAGGGTGATGCTGAGTGCTTCCATTGTGGCAAGAAAGGCCACTGGAAGAGGAATTGTCCAGACTACCTGAACAATGTGAAGGACAAGAAGCATGGTGATGCTTCTGCCTCAGGTATTTTCATGATTGAGATAAATTATTCTTATGCTAATCCATCCTCATGGGTATTAGATACCGGATGTGGTTCTCATATCTGCAATATGTTGCAGGTACTTAGGAGCCCAAGGAGATTGGATAGAAACGAGGTAGATCTCCGCGTTGGTAATGGAGCAAGAGTTGCTGCTCATTCAGTTGGAGATGCTGACCTTATTTTGCCTACGGACCTTTTACTGCATTTGAATAATTGTCTTTATGTTCCGCAAATTTCTAGAAACATTATTTCAATTTCTTGTTTAGAACAAGATGGATATACTTTCAGTATTAGGAATGGTACTTTTTCTATCATTTTGAATGATATGGTTTACGGTACTGCTTCTTTAATAAATGGATTGTATGTGTTGGAAATGGGAAATGAAGTGCTCAATATAGATGTGAAACGACCTAGGACGGATAATCAATCTTATCTATGGCACTGTAGACTAGGGCACATAAATGAAACAAGATTGTCTAGGATGCATAGAGATGGATACCTGGACTCCATGGATTTGGAATCCTATGGACAGTGTGAATCTTGTCTAGCTAGGAAAATGATTCAACAAAAGCCCAAAGGGCTTGAGAGTCATAAGGCTAGTGAGTTATTGGAACTCATTCATACTGATGTATGTGGCCCAATGTCTATTGAGGCTAGAGGTGGATATTCTTATTTCATTACCTTTACAGATGACAAATCAAGATTTGGGTATATATACCTAATGAGATATAAATCTGAAGCTTTTGAAAAGTTCAAAGAGTTTAGGAATGAGGTGGAGAAACAGCGTGGCAAGATGATTAAGACATTACGATCAGATCGTGGTGCTGAATATTTGAGCCACGAGTTTCAGGGTTATCTGAGAGAAAATGGAATTCTCTCACAATTTACCGCTCCTTACACACCACACCAAAACGGTGTCTCCGAAAGGAGAAACAGGACCTTGTTAGACATGGTTAGGTCTATGATGAGTGAGACTCAACTTCCAAAATCGTTTTGGGGATATGCCTTAGACACAGCGGCATACCTTCTAAATAGGGTACCGTCTAAATCTGTTCAGACCACACCATATGAGATATGGAGTGGTAAGAGACCCAACCTGAGTTACCTCAGGGTATGGGGATCGCCAGCTTATGTCAAAGCGTTGACATCAGACAAGCTTAGTGCTAAGAGTACTAAATGTCTATTTGTGGGGTATCCTAAAGGTACTAAGGGATACTACTTCTACTCCATGGAAGAACACAAAGTGTTTGTTTCAAAGAATGCTGAGTTCCTTGAGAAGGATTTGATCTCTCAAGGAGGCAGTGGGAGTAAGATTGATCTTGAAGAAGTGCAAGATCCACAAGAACAGATTGAGGAACCCGAGTCTGCTCCGCAGGCGACGTTCTCCAATGGAGAAGTAAACACACAACTCCGTAGATCTACAAGGGTCATCCATCCACCTGAAAGGTACGGGTTTGTGATTGAGAATCAGCAAACTGTTGAGGATGATGAACCAAGTAACTACGAGGAGGCGGTCAAAGATGTTGACTCCTCAAAATGGCTTGAAGCCATGGAATCTGAAATGGATTCGATGTATCAGAACAAGGTATGGACCTTGGTTCCTAAACCGCAAGGAATAGTTCCTATCGGTAATAATGGGTCTTTAAAAGAAAGACTGATGCAGATGGCAACGTTCAGACCTACAAAGCTAGGTTGGTGGCGAAAGGGTATCGTCAAAGACAAGGAGTTGACTATGATGAAATTTTTTCACCAGTTGCCATGATCAAATCTATTAGGATCATGCTTGCAATAGCAGCATACCACGACTATGAAATTTGGCAAATGGATGTCAAGACCGCCTTCTTGAATGGGTTCTTGAAGGAGGAAGTGTACATGACACAACCTGAAGGCTTTGAAAACAAAGATCAGGAGCATATGGTATGCAAACTACAAAGGTCAATATATGGGCTAAAGCAAGCATCTAGGAGTTGGAATATACGTTTTGATGAAGTCGTTAAGAGTAACGGTTTTATCAAGAACGAGGATGAACCTTGTGTTTACAGAAAGGTTAGTGGGAGTAATGTCGTCTTCCTAGTGCTCTATGTAGATGACATATTGCTAATAGGAAATGACATCCCCATATTAAAAATAACGAAAGAGTGGCTTTCAGAAAACTTTACCATGAAGGATTTGGGAGAGGCAGCCTTTATACTCGGTATAAAGATTTATAGAGATAGATCCAAGAGGCTGCTGGGTTTATCTCAATCCACGTACGTTGACAAGATGCTAAAGAGGTTTAGCATGGAAGGGTCGAAAAGGGGTTTTCTTCCTGTCAGTCATGGGGTACACCTATCAAGGGCTATGTGTCCTAAGTCACAGCCTGAGAAGGATCGCTTGAGTGGAATTCCATACGCTTCGGCTATTGGATCCATCATGTATGCCATGATATGTACGAGACCAGATGTCTCATATGCTTTAAGCATTACGAGCAGATACCAGTCAGACCCTGGAGAGGGTCACTGGACGGCAGTCAAAACCATCCTTAAATACTTAAGAAGAACTAAGGATGCGTTTCTGGTCTATGGTGGGGTTAATGAGTTAACAGTGAAAGGGTTCACTGATGCCAGCTTTCAGAGTGACAAAGATGACTGCAAGTCACAGTCAGGATTCGTATTCACCTTAAATGGTGGGGCAGTGTCTTGGAAAAGTTCCAAGCAGGAAACAACAGCAGACTCAACGACAGAGGCTGAATACATAGCTGCTTCAGAAGCAGCTAAGGAGGCAGTGTGGATCAAGAAGTTCATAAATGAACTAAGGGTGGTTCCGAGCGTGGATGAGCCCATACAGTTGCTTTGCGACAACACTGGAGCCATCGCGCAGTCAAAGGAACCTAGGTCTCATCAAAGATCTAAACACGTGCTCCGCAGATATCATTTGATTAGAGAAATCATTGATAGGAATGATGTAAAAATGGATTATGTTCCCACAGACGATAACCTGGTCGATTCTCTGACAAAGGCTGTTTCTCAGAGAAAACATGATAGTCATTATGAGGCTTTGGGCATACGACTTAGGTCTGATTGGCTCTAGGCCAAGTGGGAGCTTGTTATCATATGGGTGTCCTAGAGACAATCTTTTGATTAAATAAAGGACACTAGATGTAGAACTTTGTTTGTCGCAAATAAATGTAAGCACTATTTATTCAGTTTCATATTGTGTCTCGATATTACTGTTAATATTATATGAATGAACTGGATAAACCCCTTGGAATAGAACAGGTATCTCTTGAGTATCTGTGATGAGATCACGATCATGAGGATTCAAGGATATTGCATGTCTATTCCTAATTATATGTTCCTAGTCTAGAGACACTGAGTTTGGGGATCAGTGATCTCGAGTAAAGATTAGTACGACTTATCTACTTGTATATGGATACAAGGTAAAGACCTCATGAGCTGCAGATATGGAGATATCTTAGCTAAAGTCGTGGGTGGACCTATAAGAGTATAGCTCGCACTGAACAGACCCAAAAAGAGACTCTATGAGGAAATCTCACAGATAGTGTCATTAGAGTAATCTCTTTATGTTTGGGTATGTCTTTCCTTAGACCAGAAGTTATTACCTAGACTGTGTTCTTGAAGGCATGTTTTGATTGTATGTCTCGTCTGCCTGAAACATGGAGACTCATAGGTATACTGTTGGACGTGTCCTTAAAGGGCACAGGGCTAGGGTAATAAGCTGAAGGAATTCGTCAAATCTCTGTGAGAGATTAGGTTATCTGTAAACCGGAGAAATCGGGATGACATTTACAGGGACTCGGGAATCTATGCATAGTAAAAGAGATCATGAGATGATCTGCCTTTAGAGTCAGTAAATTGAAGATTCCCTGTTTCGAATAAAGCTTACCCTAAACCTCAGGGGTTGATACATTTCCTTACCCTAGGTTAATGGGAAGATAACCGAGACGAAGGGAAATACATACGGTAACCAAATATGTGCAATAGGTTGATCAAGTCATTAATCTGACTAGTTCTGGGGCAACAAAGCATTGCTAGTGCTCTGTGTTGTCATTAATTGGGTTGTGGGCTTGTTGGGCCCAAGCCCAGTTATGTCAGTAGCTAAGTTGGACCTAATGGGTCACACACTAACACCTTGTAGTCATGATGGACTAGCTTTAAAGGTATTGGGCCTAATAATGTTATTAGCCCAAGAAGCTGTTTGGAAGCCCACCTAAATGGGTGGGTGGTGCATGGAGTTTAGTAATGGGCTTGGATAGTCTAAGCCATTACTAATTAATTTAATTAGTTAAATTAATAATCAAATATTTGAATTTCGAATTCTGAATTTGAAATTTGAATTTAGAATTTGAATTTCGAAATTCGAATTTTGAATTTGAAATTTGAAATTTGAATTTTGAAATTTGAATTTGAATTTGAATTTTGAAATTTGAAATTTTGAATTTTGAATTTTGAATTTGAATGTTTGAACGTTTGAATTCAAGTGTTTGAATTCGAATTTGAATTGGTTTTGAAAAGTTGTTTCATAACAAAAGGATAAGACAGGATCTTATTGGAGCATATTCCTTGGATGAAGAAACATCTTTGGAGGCTCTCCCTTGGCTGTTTGGTGCGCAACTTTTAGGTGATAAGAGTGTTATCTTATCACTTAAAACAAACCTCCATTCAGATTTGGTGGTTGAGGGAATCAGTGGGTGAGTTGATTCAAATTTTGAATGCAACTACTCAATGTATTTGGACCCTTTCTAGGGCTGAATTATGCGCATGAGAACTATATACTATATGATAGTTTATGAATTTAAGTTTAAATTATTTTGAATTTAATATCATGTGGATAAGATTGGAGGTTGTTGGCAAAGTTAGTTTTGCAACAGCTCCACCTTATCACACTGTTTCATGCGCAACTTTCAAAGAAGTTTGAAAGTTTGTTTTCATTTTGAATGATGGAATTCCCTCCTCCTCTCCAAGGGTGCGCATAAATATGACTTGTTCCTCACCTTAGGGTTTTGTGAAAAACCTAGCCAACTCTCCTCCATCTATGCACCATTCTGTAGGGTAGCTCAGTACACCTTTCCAAACAGAATACCTGGCCTCCACCTTCACCACTTGTGCGCATAGCAAGCCTCACTGTGGTGTTCATCTGGTGGCTTTCAAGAAAGGGTTCTTGCATCATTGACGAACGGTGGTGTGGATCACCATTAGAGGGTTTGAACCCTTCAAGCCTGACATCTAATCTCCCTGACTGATCAGGCCAAAAACAAGGTAACATCATGCTGTCTTAAAGCATGAACCTATGTGTGCATGTATGTTCCGCAGTAAAAATTTTGTTTTACACCTTACATGCATCGGTCTTCAAAGGCCAGTTTACTTTCAGTTAATAAATATGTTTAGCATGAAACCTTAAGTTAGTTGACTTTATAGCTTTATGTATTATATTTAAGGGATAGGATATTGTGACACCCAAGTTATGTTACAACCATGTGACACCCAGTTAATCTCACCGTTAGATCGTTTATGTTGATCCAACGGTTATATTTATTTCCATCTTTATATGATCATGATTTTCCAAATTTAATATTTTATATTTATTTCTACCTTTGTATGGTTATGATTTCCCATATTTAATGCTTTCACTTTAAATTTGGGAAATCATGATCGTACAAAGGTAGAAATAAATATAACCGTTGAATCAACATAAGCGATCTAACGGTGAGATTGACTGGGTGTCACATGGGTGTAACATAACTTGGGTGTCACAATATCCTATCCCTATATTTAAATGTTGTTAATAAATATTATTATCATGAAACCTTAGGTTAGATGACATAATGTTAGAATAAGATATAATTGTTTCTCATGAATGTATGATTTAATATTATTGTTGTTAGATTTTTGTATTAATATTTTTTTTAATTAATAATATTAGGCATTATTTTATAAAAAAATTAATATATATTTATGTTGTTAAATTAAGTAATTAATAATTTATAATTAGGCATTAGTTTGTAAAATATTATTTGTTAATGATGTTAAATTTAGTAATTAATAATTTATCCTTAGGCATTAGTTTCTAAAATATTTTTTGTGAATGTTGTTAAATTTAGTAGTTAATAATTTATCCTTAGGGTTTAGTTTATAAAATATTTTTTGTGAATGTTGTTAAATTTAGTAATTACTAATGTATCCTTAGGGTTTAGATTATAAAATATTGTTTGTGAATGTTGTTAATGTCTATGGAGTAACTGGTAGGAACGGAACTTTGAGTGCTTGCCTCTCCACTGGTGTTTAGTTCCGCATACAACTCGATGTATGAGGACTCTCCATGCTGTCGAAATGCATCAACTACTAATGACACATCTTCATCCTCCACCACCTCCACAGCAACCCATTGCACCGGGTTACCAGAAGCGCATCTAGCAATCAGTCGAGACAGGGATTGACCTCGTTGTAATCTCAACTTCTTGTATATTATTTTCTTCAGCTCAATATATTTGCAACGCGAACTCATGCGGAAGATCTTCGTATCTCCTTCAAACACTTCACCGTTCGGTCCAAAATATCTTCTCCCATTGTAATATAGAAGGAATATTACATCGTTGTTACTTTCACTCATTATGTACTAAAATAGCAAAAAATAACAAACATAAATGGAAACTTTAAAGGAAAACAGACAAGAATGACTTCGGGAGAGGAATGGGGTGTTTAAATAGAACTGAGTTCGCTACCTAGGCCAGCGAACCGTAACTGCCGGCAGGTAGTTCGCTTCCCCATGTAGCGAACTTCTAGGGGGCCTGCCACGTGGCACATAGTTCGCTACAGGGTCCAGCGAACTGCGTCAGTGGCTGCCACTTGGTATCAAGTTCGTTGGCCACTTCAGCGAACTGTGTGCCAATTGACACATGGCAAGGAGTTCGCCTGGCCCCCCAGCGAACTATGTTCGAGTCAGATACGTGGCACACCAAGTTCGCTCTGTATAGCAGCGAACTTGTCATACATGTCAGCATTTATTGCACCCAAGCTCGTCTGTGTCAGTAGCGAATTTGAGTTCCATCAGGCAGCGAACTTGAGCTCCATCAGGCAGCTGACACATCAGCATGCCTAGTTCGCTACAACACCCAACGAACTTGCCTGCGTGGCAGTTTGGGAAAAAAGTCCATACGCGTGGCATTTAAGTAAAAAAGTCTTGGAACAGTGGCACAATTGTCACTGTTCCCTAGTGGTGTGGGTAGTTTTTGTTCAAATCCTTCCTCATGTATACAAAAAAAAATAACACCTTATTCTCTAATAAAATTTATTTTTGCATTTGAAAAATGATTCATTTCTTCAAAATTCATTTGTAAAATATAATTCCCAAATGCAAATTCATTCTTTCGGAATCAATTGAAATAAATTCTAATGCAAACATTCTCTTGGTAAATCCAAACAGTATGAGACATTGGAGGCATTTAGGAAGTGCTCAAGTAAATCAATGGGGATGACAGGACGAGGCCACAATCCTTCTAGACGCAACTGAGTTACTAAGATAGACCCAGTAAGATCAAATACAAGGAGGCTACATCAAGCCTTACTTCCCTTGAAATGACACAATGAGCAATTTTTTTTTAAATATATATTGGCAATGAGTAATTTTTAAGTTTAACGAGAGAATATCAAGCTTTTATATGGAATAAGTAATCGGATGATGATTTTATCCATATATATTGATCAAACTTCATTTGCAAATGTAGAAAAAGAATCCATAGACCTCTCTTTTTCATTTTTTTATTAAAGCTTTATTCTTTTATAGCAATTTAATTTTAACATATATTTACTTATTCATTTTTTTTTTCAAATGAATTTTTCTGCATTTAACTAGCGCATTTTCATATAAAATAATATTCAGTGGACTAAAATTTGTTATGAGTCAACTTCGATAGATGGAACGGCTCTGCCCAAAACCTAATTGATAGAGATGAAGGGCTTATTTTGATTATATTCTGATTTTTTTTTTGTTTTTAAAACAATTTTGTAAAATAATTTATAAGAACGGTTTTTCCCTAGTTTAATAATTTATTTTTAAGAGTTTTAAAACTTAAAAATCAGAAAATTTTGATTGAGAATTTTGCTTTGAAAACATATGTTCAAAGTTAAAAAACAGAAAACTAGTTCGATTACTATTTTTTATCAACTTTAATTTACAATTTTTTTAACCATATATAAAAAAAAAAAATAAAAATTGGTGAGCAACCATATGAAAAACTTTAAATACATTTTAATAAAATATATTTTTAACCACATTTTTTTTTTGGTCTTTGGTATTGAGAGGTTATGCTATCTCACTTATCTATCAACGAGTCTTGCAGAAGATCCACTGACCTGAAAAGTTGTTCAAAACCTTTACTTGGAGATGGAGGCACGTGGTGGTCTTTGCAGAAGTCACTACTACGAAGAACAGCCGGGGGATTTTGCTTTTAGAGTGGGCATTTGTACAGATTATATAGCGGAGTTAGCGAGGAATTAAATTTGCTTGGAAGACAGGTTTCAAGAAGGTTATCGATGAAAATGATTCCAGTACGATTATCCTTATGAGAAATAAATCTTTGGTGCTATTATAGCATTTAGATTCAGTACATCTCACTAATAAGAGCATTACACATCATAGGAGAGAGAGAGAAAATTTGGCAAAGAAAAGAGAATTTTAACTACTTGAATGTAAAAGAATACGTTGTGCATATTGAATGAATGTATAAATTATAATATAAGAGCTCTCTATTTATAGAGACTAAAAAAAACTAATGGGCTGAGTTTACATTATGTGGGACTATATACTGAACAACTATACGATGTGGGACTATATACAAAATGACTATTCTAACACTCCCCCTCAAGCTATAGCATATATATTATAAGCATCCACCTTGCCACAAATATATTTAACCCGAGGTCCCCTAAGAGCTTTAGTGAAGACATCCGCGAGTTGATCACTGGAGTTGACAAATGCCGTCTTGATTTCTCCTGACTGAATCTTTTCTCAAATGAAGTGACAATCGATCTCTATATGTTTGGTTCTCTCATGAAATACATGATTAGAGGATATATGGAGTGCAGCTTGATTGTCACAGATGAGAGTCATGGGTTGTTTCTGTTCACAAAGATGGAGCTCCCGAATCAACTGCTTCAACCAGATTAGCTCACAAGTAGCAACTCCCATTGCACGATATTCGGCCTCTGCACTAGATCGGGCAACAACAGTTTGTTTCTTACTTTTCCAAGAAATCAAGTTTCCTCCAAAGAAAACACAATAGCCTGAAGTAGAGTGCCTATCCGAGGGTGATCCTGCCCAATCGGCATCTGAATAACCACAAATTTATGTATTTCCTTGATCTGAGTATAATAAACCTTTCCCTGGTGCTCCTTTGATGTAACGAAGGATCCTAATAGCAACATCCCAATGAGAATCACACGGAGAATCAAGAAACTGACTAGCGACACTAACAGCAAAAGAAATGTCCGGTCTAGTTACAGTGAGATAATTGAGCTTCCCAATCAACCTTCGATAACGTCCAGGATCAGATAATGGCTCCCCCTGCCCGGGCAATAACTTGACATTGGGATCCATTGGTGTATCAACTGGTTTACATCCCAACAATCTTGTTTCTTCAAGGATATCCAAGGCATATTTCTTTTGACAGATAGAAATGCCCTTCCTAGATTGCGCCACCTCAATTCCCAAGAAGTAACGCAGCTTCTCAAGGTCCTTTATTTGAATTTGACTGAATAAATGTTGTTTTAACTGAAGAATTCCATCTTGATCACTTCCAGTGAGAATGATGTCATCAACATAGACTAACAAATAGAAGCATTTATCAAGAGATGTGATCCTATAAAATACAGAATGGTCAACTTTACTCCGGACTAAGCCAAACGCCTGAACAGCAGAACTGAAGCGACTGAAACATGCCAGAGGAGACTGCTTGAGACCATATAAGGATTTGCGAAGACGACACACCTTCCCAGACTCCCCCTGAGCAACAAAACCAGGTGGTTACTCCATGTAAACTTCTTCTTGTAAATCACCATGAAGAAAGGCATTTTTGATGTCAAGTTGTAGGAGTGGCCATGACGAACAACAGCAAGGGCAAGAAATAAGCGAACCGATGCCATCTTAGCGACTGGAGAGAATGTGTCGCTATAATCAAAGCCAAAGATTTGAGTAAAACCTTTTGCAACTAAACGTGCCTTGAGACGCCTGCAAGGTATGGCTCAGTTGGCTTGGTGCTGAGTCCTAGGGGTTCGGGCTGTGAGTCTAAAGGGCTTGAATTCGAATCCTGGTAAACACACTTTGTGGGTAGCGGAAAAACCCTTGCCCTCTCACTCCGCGAAAGGGATTAGTCTCATCCTACGTGGGGTGGGAAAACCCTTGGGTATATCAAAAAGAAAAACATGCCTTGAGACCATCAATATGGCCATTAGGTCCAACTTTTACAATAAAAATCCAGCGACAACCCACTATAGACTTCTCTGGGGGAGCAGAAACAAGCTCCCAGGTGCCATTGGTATGAAGTGCGGTCATAACTAATATGTAATATTTCTATTGATGGGATGTACTGAATCTTTGGTGTTACAGTAGCACCAAAAATTTATTCTACCTTCATATACATGCTCGAGTGTCTCCATTGGTGACATATTTGAGCATCGACTGAACAAATTGGAACTCAAGATTTTCAACATACTCATAGAGGGAAAATGTTTTAGAGGAGGGATATTCTTACTACCAAAATTTTCTACTACCAACTTACTACCTATCTAATCACCATTGGATCAACATTTTCTCTTTTTTCAAATTTTTTTTAACATTATCTCTCTTTGATTCAATGGTGATTAAATAGGTAGTAAGTTGATAGTAGAAAATTTTGGTAGTAAGAATATCCCTCCTCAATGTTTTATATGATCCAGGATCACTAAATCTTTTTATGCTCCCTCTCACAATATTAATTTTTTCTTTCCCTTTTTATCCTATTATTTTATCTATTTCTCAATTTTACACTCCTATTTACACGTACCACCTAAATAATCTCTCATAGAGGGACCAAGTTATGCAAAGACTGATTGGATGGCTAACTTTCATCCGGTCTGCCAAGCGACAGAACTAGAACTTTTCAGAATGTCCACCTAGGTCCTAGTACTCTGCTTCTTGTCTGTGAATAGATCCTGCGACATTAGAATTATGAATTTTTTTTTTTTCCTGTTCTGGTGGACAGAGGCCCTTTTTAAAAAAATATATTAAAAAATAGATATGAGTTTAATAAAGTAAAATACAACTTGAATGCACGATCAGGGCAAAGTATATAAACCTAGCAGTCTGAGCAACAATCACTTCCATCAAGCAAGGGCAGTGGGCGCGCTTTTGTTTGCGCATTCGCGTGACATTATCAAGCAAATAGTTGGTTTACAGGAGTACAAACAGCCAACAGTGTTTTGCTACAATTCTTCGTGGTTTGTAAATTCCAATACGAGCCAAAAATCATGAACTTTAATTCGCCATGACGATACACCATTTTTTTTGGGAAAAAAAAAAAATTCAATACAGTTAAGATTATATAGCTGACATGCATGCTAATAAAAAAAATTGGTCAGCATGCTCCATGTTTCAACGCTTCTAATTCTATCCTTTTAGCCCACGTTCCCGTTTCCCACGCTTACTCTTTATCCTACATTGTACAAAAAGAAAGAGACATGGCTGGCGGCCATCCAAAGACCCATCCACAACCACCCATACTCCAAAAAAAAAAAACTAAGAAAAGCAAGAACAATAAAGCTAAGAGCAAGAACAAAGCAGCAATGTTACAGTTACGCAAATGCTAAAAAATGAATAAATAACGAAACAAAACTAGTTACAACACCAGATAAAGCATCATTCTGTCGCCAGCTGCACTGTCTTCTCCAGCAATGAAGTTTTATTGAAGAGGGTTAGCTGCACCTCTCTAAGACATTTAGATAACTGGCCACAAAAAAAAAAAATTGTAATAGTTAATGCTTGTTAATGTCTGCAACAGTTTCTTCGAATTCTGAATTCAAGTCACCATAACAATTATCTTATTATCTTGTGTCAGTAGAATAAAATAAACTCGTCATGTTTTAGTTAAGTATTTTCCGTCACAGCACCTGTGCTATTCCACATAATTAACAGCAAACATTGAAAGTCTTCCAATATGGAATCAGGCATATGGTGGCTAACTACCCTAGACGATTACCTCAAAACCAGCAAACCATTCAGGTCCAAGAAGATTAAAAGCATCAAAGGGAAGTGATTTATATTTTAACAAATGCAAGAAAATGTCACGCTTTTTTATTTTAAAATGTTTCGGATTCCCAGCAAATCACTCCAGATCTTCTTTCCCTAGTTAACCAGTAAATGTAGAAGGATGAACTTACCTGATCTTCACTCATCTTTCGGAAGCCTAATTTCTTAGTCCAAATTGACTCAGCATCCCCTGCTGCAGGAAGCACCAGCTTTTCTACATTTAGAGAAGATAGCAACCTCTCTATGCAAGAGAACAACACTTGAAAATAACCCTACATGAAAAATCACAAGTTAATGAAAACTTATCCTTACTAAACATCAATTATCTTTGAAAGATGTAAAAGGAGTGTTATTGGAATGCATCTATCAAATAACTTTCTCAATTTTGGGTCATGCCTGAATTACAATAAATTGCTTACTTTTCCTTGATGTTCTCTGCTTGTAGCTACCAGTGGAAGCTCAGCAATATTACGGCCAAATATCCTAAGAAGCCCAGCAGATACTACAACAGAACTGTGCAAGTATGATATATAGTTATATACAATGACGACGTAACCAAATAGAAGCACTATCAAGAAAATAAGGAAAGCAGAGAAAGTCACATACTTCACAATTAAAACAATGCAATACATGCCCCCAAATTCTTGACCAGAAATATTTCTCCTGCACAAAATTCAAAAATACACTATATCACCAGAACATACGATTAACAAAATAATCACGAACATTTAACAGAATCCTGGGCATGCAACCCAAGCACTGATTGAAACAATCATTTACAACCTCTTGTTGACAAATGCATCATCATATGACTCATGTCTACCAAAAAGCCATAGCAAGGCTTGTAATACAATAGAAATTATAAATTCAAATGTTAAAACGAGAAAACTTCAAATAAGTACCGCTTGTGGTAGATAAATAGGTGCAAATTTAATTCACCTAAAACATGTTATGACACAAAGAAAGCTCGGAGAGCCTACCAAATACTTTTTCCAACTAATGATTGTGCGCAGGGGGAGGGGAGGAAATAGTGATAGACAGAAATATACAATGTAAGATTGTTAATAATCCACTGTAAAATAAATCATCACTTAATTGGAAACACAAGAATAAAGAAGGATGTAGGGGCAAGGATCATCAACCACAGTTAACCTACAGTAAAATAAATCATAGTTGCTTACCCATAGACCATAACAGGAATCAGGTCACGACCAGATATCGCAACAATGGGATCAAAACACTCCTGCCAAAACACATTCCCAAAGCATGAGAGAGGACTAGTTGAAACAAAGCATAGAATACATTAATGACAACAGGCAATTTCAATGCCACTGAAGACCCCCATACACAATAATCAACTGGTAGATTAAGTTAATAAAGATAAAACAACTAAAAAGACATTTTCAAAATTCATGACTGCATGAATTTCACAACAGTCAAAAGTCTCAACCTAAAACTTGTCCATAACCTGACAGAACAAGAGAATCTCCTTTCCCAGCCACCCCACAAAAAAGAAAACTCTGTAGTTACATCCACCGGAAGAATGTGCAGAAGTGTCTTACAAAACATGACAACCAAAAGGTTATGTTTGAACTAGTTGAAAATGGAAAATGATTTGATTTGATTTAATTTGAATAGAACTGATTTTATATGATAAAAATGAAGTACCATGTTTGAAACTTACTATAAAAAACGGGATTTGAATTGTTCTACGTATCAATTTCTTTGGAACACATAAAAAATGAATTGATTTGATTTGATCTATGTAATTTACTTTATTACACTTATTTAGAATAGATTAAATAACTTAACTAATAAGGAAAAAAATGTCAACTAAAAAGATTAGAACTTAAATCAAGTCAAACCCACTCAAATCCGACCTATTTCTAGTAGATTCCTATTTGTACCCAACTTTAAAAAATAAAAAAAGGATTTCTAAATCAAATCAATTCCTATTTTATATCTTTAAAAAAAAGCTTTCATTTATAAAACAAATCAATTCCTAAATATTTGATTCCAAACATATTCATATATAATCAATGATCTCTTTATTTATCATGTAAGCAAAACCAAAAAGATCAGGTTTACAGATACAAGTGAGTACTCTTTTGTCATGAATCAGATGAATGTAACAATGAAAACACAACGCAAACAGCTCTCTAATCTATATGACAAGGAAAATTTTCTCATCTCGAAAGCAAAAGTTGTAACTGTCATTAATATCATATCATTTATAATAGACCTATTTTTTATATCTAATCTGTCACTTTCACAAATTTGAACCGCTCCATCAACCTAAAGTAGGAGCAATTGATAGAACTCATGAACAAAAATGAAAAAATAACAACCATATATACCACAAAATCAAGTATCAGAATTAACATACTTAAAAGTAATAAATACTCACTCGAAATATTGCAGCGGCCCGTGAAAGTAATGGTAAATGCTCTGGATAACGACTTTTTCCACTTAAAATTCTCCACTGGATATCATTCTTGCCTCCATAGGTACATAATCCCCTCTCCTCATGCTTCCTGATTATTAGTTCTGACAAGCAAGCAGGTATAAGGTCTGCTCCAGCAGAAACTGAATTCTGTAGAGCCACATATATTCGATTGCAGTCATCACAACAAAACCACTTATCCTTGGGTAGCTCCTGTGGTAAGATGTGAAACTAAAAAATTAAAAACAAATACAAGTATCATAAAAATATTTGCTGCAAGACTCGGTGCTTACTTCCAACTCACAAAGCCCAATGTTCCGCAAGCAACCAACATGATACTCCTTCTCACACTGGATAACAACCAATAATATACTTAATAGTTTGAAAAAAGAAAGAAATAGGTCAACACAATTTTCGTCATGTATAAACCATACCTGGTCACAAATTATCACTGTTCGATCATCAAATTTAGCAACACTGAAATCATTTTCCCTATTGACCAATCAAAGGAATTAATATAATAATATAATTAATGCTGGCAGATTTACAGAATATATATAACAATCCATTACCAAAATCTTATTTTAAAGTAAAATTGAAATTCCTTTTCCACAAGGTAAGGAAACTTCTTCCTCATAAAGATGTCAAAATGTGGTTGTTGTTTTGATAAATACTCTATAAACAACTATATGACCTACCTGCAAACAACACATCCACCCATTTCAATCTCTGGTGCTTTATCAACCCGAGTCAACCGTATCATGATTGGCCTCCCAATACAAGATTCTCTTCCATTACCAGCATTATCTCTACAATTTAGACAATGCCAACCACTTTCTGGAACACAATTTAAACCCAAGCAGGCTGTAATTGAAACACAAAATACCATAGTATTAATATATCCTGCACCTTCCCTGATAATTAGTTTTTTTTCCATAAAAAATAGCAATATCTGCGACTAGAGTAACCTAGACCTGGTATTGAATGAAATAAGGTAGTAAGACAGACTATATGTTATGCAAGCTATGCCCAGTATGCAACATGTGAATGCAATAAAACACACTTTCTTACAACATATAGACTACATTAATCGTTGTCTAAATGGTGAACAGGATAACAGTGAATATATTTTTTAAAAGCAGTGAAAAGAAAACTAAAGAAACTAATATAATGGATAGGAAAAAAATAGAAATATTACAATATTTGCAAACAATTGATATATTAAAAAGTGTCAAAGGTAATTTGTCCACCTGCATGAAAGGCCCTAGGGCATCCATTGCAAAGAATCAAATCTCCTCCATCTCCACACACTGCACACATATCATCACTATCTCCAGTGGTAAGGTTTTGACCATTTGCCAAAGAGAGAGCTATATCATGAAGTGTTAATCCATTGGAGGTATATATGTGCCGGTAACTGCAAAAGGACAAAAACATATTTCAAGATGAAGAAAAATAGACCAGTCTGTTCAGGTGATCTAAAATTCTACTCACGGTTGACGTCTAGCAGCCATTCCAGCATGGGCTTCAAACTGTGAAGGGCTTATCTGTTTAAATATGAATGTAGTTGGTAAAGGTTAATCTTAGCATTTAAATTTATATAAAAACGTAGTTTTGTGCCTGTAGTTATGTGATCATACCTCTATGTCACAGCAAGCACAGACTATACCATTTCCCTGCTTGTAACCTCCAAGTAATTTCTGAAATGCGCATAAGAATAAGATAAGTCATATATTGAAAAGAACAAAAACCAAGTGCAAATCAACCCATAAACACAAAAATATTGAAAGAAAAATTTAAGACACCTGTCCTTTGACATAGTAAGCCAACTCAGCACCATCTGGTAGTCCATTTGGCATAAAAAGTAACCTGTGTAAATCGTTGTCCCTGATAAAAGCAAAAATTCAAATTCAAACCACAATACCTAAGATATTGCAATTCACATGGGGAAGCTAGAGAGGACAGAGGAATTACAGAACAAGCATCCCCAATAAAAAAATAAAAAATAAAACGAAAAAGGTACCTTCTCTTAGTGCAACCATCAGAACTTTTCTTCAGCAGTACACCTGAGTTAGAAGTGCAGGAGCTTGGCCTGCAGAAAAGATGTATAGTGAATATACAAAAAGGAAAGGTCTACAATTTAATTGACCAGATAATCTTATATGTATGCAGACTGCTCAAGCACATGCCCAACAATCAAGTATCAGGTGTTAGAAACTAAACCAAGAGAGACCAGAGCACAAACTTCTTCACCACACGTTTCCACTCATCAGTTGTCTGCTTCACATACATTGACTGCTCAAAATGACTTGGCACATGCAAAGATGACAAGTGACTCTCACTTTCTACAGATTGACTGGAACAGCAAAATTGTGAAAAGCCTTGTCAGCCCTTTTTTCTTTTAGAAGTCAACCAAACTTTGTTAACATAATGACAACAAATTTGAAAATATTAACATTTGTCAGACATGTAAATAAAATTCAATTAGAATTTTCTAAAAGGCCAAAAAAGGGGGCAAAAGTTAAGTTGTCAGCACTTGTGGATAAAACCATAGCAAAACCCTGGTGAAAATTGAATTGTTTTCTTTAATAAAACCCATAATAATTACGAAATAGCTGATTGAGTCCAATTCAACAAACACCAAGTACCAAATCCTGAAAGCACTGGCTCACTAAAAACACCAGCATTGATTAAGTAAACAAATTATACCAAATACTGAAAGCACTGGCTGACTAAAATCATCAGGATTTGATTACCAAAAAAACAAAAAACAAAAAACATCAGGATTTAAACAAATTATTTTATTCTGGAAGTCATTATTAATAAGGCTTTAATCTGAAAACACAAGCAAATGCACTCGTTCACATGCTTGAGTGAAGTAAGCTCAAGGCTTCACAGAAACAAAGCCTGAGATGTTATTCTTGCCAAAGAGGATCCATTGAACAAAACAATCACTTATTATGGTTAAAGATCAATGTATTGACATCTGACAGCAAGTTTCTTTTACAATTTAAAAAAAAAAAATTATAACAAGAACTACTTCTGGTGGGGTGGGGGGGGGGGGGGGATGCAGTAATGTCCTGTTCACTATACAATTCCTTGATTGAAAAGGTTGCTAATATCCAAATGAACTAAACAAGCTCAAAAGGCAAGGGCTAGATAATGCACAATTTTTTACTTTTGGGTTTATGTTTGGTTTACCTTATGTTTGTATGAGGTATTCCAATAACCTTCTTGGTATAATTTTTATAAGCCTGAACCCTCCCGTTGCTTTGTAGAAGACTTTCTGCAGAATTCACATAAAGGGAAAAAATTAAGAAAAATCAAAACCTAAAGCAAAGGAAAAGAAACACCTCTCCCTATTTGCTATAAAAAATGGGCATCCATATGCTTAATGTGTCTTCCTTGATGTACCAAACAACATGCATTATTCTATATTCTATATCTCTATACCTTCCCAGATGCCTTGTAATGATAATTGTTAGATATAAAACCATTCATAATCCTTACCAAGCTTTTGGGAAAGTTGGTGAATAACAATAATATTCTCTTACAGGATAAGATCATATATCATGGTCAACTCTATCAAGATAGAGGAGGAAAAGAATTCTCAGTGTTTGCAATTTTGCATCTACTATCTAGGATGAATCATTCATGCAAAGGTAAAAAGGATGTTGTCTCCAATACAAGCTAAAGCTGACGAATAAAAGAGAGACTGCTTTTTAAATGATTGAAAACATAACTCCAATTCTCCATGATAAGCTTTATAATACTTTCATCAACCTCATTATACTCAATATCACAGAATGTGGGCTATTAAGAATAAAGATGGCGAGAAGGTAACAAAATAAAAATATTGAATACGGCCAACAGATACTTTTTATCTTAAAATAAAAAGATGCTAGAAACTTAAGTCTAAGGTAAGGGTAGATTCACCGCAGATGGAATGTGTGGATAATATCAAAAAGACTAAAGATGACTTGGGTGGGGAAGGATAAAGCAGTAAAAACATTGACGAAAAGCACAACGGTAGATACAAAAGAAAGGCGATACAGAATGCCTACAGAGAACAAGAATTGGTTCTGATTTGATATTCAGAAAGCTGAACACAAGAGTTTCCAATCAAGACTTCTTGCCAATGTTAATATAGCCTTTTGAGACTGCACCAATAACTTTCCAACCAAAAATTTAAACCACAAAGAAAAATAGCTCATTTTCCAACCACACATGTCCACATTTGATCAACGTGAGCCTAGGCTCCTACAACGCAATTATAAACCTGAGAAATAATCATCACCTTTCCAAACCTGGAAGGACTCTTCGTTGACAGATGAACCAGCCACATTCTTTATAACCTCATCTAGTAAGCTGAGTGGAGCAGTTTTTATTTCCTGTATAATACTATATATTGGTCTTCCATTTACTAGGAATATATGATTATTTGGATGTCTAGTCTTGGCACCAGCATGCTGCTCGAACTCATACGCACTAAGCACCTGAGAAAATGACTAAATGAGCTATCTTGTAAACACAGAACAAAAATTCCAATCATAGTGAGAAATAAAGCGCATATGTTACTCTGGAGTAATTGCACACTGAACAGCCACACAAATATCCGCCGCCACCAATAACCCCAGGTAGCTCCACCTGACAACAACTTCAGAACATAAGAAAAAAAACCCAGCATAAGTACATAAAAAAGACAATGAACGGGTGTGCTTTACCTTTCCAGGGTTGTAAATATATTTCACGATAGCTCCGTCAAGGATACCAGTTGATAACAGTTTTTTGACATTTGTAGGGTAGTAGTTGGGGACTACTTTCTTTGACATTTTCAATTCCATATTGCGAGCGTACAAACCACACGAGCTCTCCAACATCCCACTATTGCAATCATCCTTTGCCAAATATTCTTCATCGCCGCCATGAAAGCCATAGTTGTTTGGAGCACGCGGTTGATAACCATAGTCCTCCTTCTTTTTACTGAACTTAAAAGTGATCTTTCTGATACCAGACGAACTAGCATGCTTGGGAATTTCCACAACAACACAGGACGTCATTGCGGCGCTACTTGTGTCCTTATCATTCTGACAAGTATTATTATTATTATTATTAATATTATTATTACTATTATTATTCTGAACACCGGCTTCATCACTCAAGGTCTCATCAGAACTTGAATTCTCCAAACAAGTAGACGTTAGTTCTCCACACTCTGTTTGGTTAACATTCGCGGATTCAGTCGGTTGGCTACTGATATCTTGAAAAGTTAGCGCATGTTCTGTTGCAGAAACGTTCGGGTTGGAAACCTCAGAGAGCACTTCATCGTTCGAAACTTCTTTTGCTTGTTTCTTATTCGGGAACAGGTCAGGCTCAGTATCAGCAACGCATTGGTGGTAGTCCCGCTTCAGTTCCGTCATTGATTCTTCATTGTTTTCCCTCCTTCCATCTTCCAATGTTTGCATACAAGCCGCTTCTTCTCCCATCAAAATCAGAGAACAGAGACTCTGCGAATCCAAACGTGGTAACCACCAGGTAATCCAGACTACCACACAGCATTCACGAAGAAACTGGTGTCCGACTTGAATGTTCGTCCGAATTCACTCGAGATTCGTGTCAAATCAACGCCCTGAGCATAAGATGAAAAATTAGAAACACAGTTTTAAAGCTTTTCATCAATTTGAAAGCTATGCACACTGGAAAACACTAAAATAGAAACGAAAACAACAACAACGGTCAACAATCCAATCTACGCGTCCAGAAGAAGTTCCGGAATGCGCGTTTGAATCAATAATAACCGCTCAACCGTTTAATTCAATCAGTTTGCAGAGACAAAAATAAGAAGAACAATAACAACACAGTAACAAACCTACCTCAAACCATACACCAATAAAAAAATCCAAGAAAAATAAATCAAATCAAAAGAAGAACCTTCAATCCCTAATAATAAAAGAAAATTCAAACACCAGCTCCAAGCCTCCAACCGCTTTAAATCGAGTTTCTAAATTAACAGATCTGAGATTGGTGAATAGCACTGAGCTTTGCACCTTACGAGATTCGAAAGAGAGAAGTGAGATTTGAAAGAGCTAGGGTTTGGTTTGCACGTATGGAACGAAAGATAAGAGAGCGGCAACAAACTGAAGCGAAAAGCTTGGTTCGCGGTTGAGATTTCAACTTTTTGGAAAGCAGAGAGAGTAGAGGGCGATGAGTTTAGTAAAAATGAAACTGTCCAAAATAAATAATAAATAATAAATAATAAATAAAACAAAATAATAAAAATTGTCGTCACGACTCACGATCTTTTAGAAGGGACGAGAAGACAAATGGATAAACGTGATGGGACCCAATGGAAGTTGGGCCTGTTATGTTTCACAACGTGGCAAGACTGGGATCTAACGGCAGCCCCTCCGCAGCCGTTTTTTCATGAAGTGTTGCTCAAGTTAACACGTGTAAGGAAGGATTATAAGTAAAGAAAGTATTCTGTTAATTCGAATCGGGTCGAGTGTGGATTGCGTAACTTCCAATTTTCGGGCTGGGTAAATGTCGCGCCAAGCCCAAATTAGTAAAGAGAATTTTCATAAAATGTTTTCCAAAAGCATTTGTTTTAGGGGGGCGTTTGGTTAAGGAGATATTTTGTGAATACTATGGAAATATAATTGATAGAGAAATGGTTGGAAAATGAGTTAGGTACGAAAATTAAGTGAATTTATAATGTCTATGTTTGGATGTAAGTAAAATATAAATGGGAAAGAAGGTTGGAAGTTACCGAGATAACCCTGTCTTTTCGGATTCTAATTGTAGGGGGAAGGGGAAGCTGAAGCTGGAAGCTGAGTCTTCAAGTTATCCAAATTAAATCCCGCATAGTGAGTCACAGAACACCGTTTCAGTCTCAAATCTAGAGACCGATCCATTTTCTCGATGTTTTCCGGGATAATGGAACAGTTCATAGACAACATACCGCAGATGGATCTGATGCAATCCGAGAAGATGACCTTCGTTCAGCTCATCATCCCTGGAGAGTCTGCTCATCGCGCCATCTCCTATTTGGGCGAACTCGGCCTCCTCCAATTCCGAGACGTAATAGGTATGAAAAATCCTATCATCTATCTATTCTTCTCGGAGGGTATAATGGGTATGAAAAAATTGGGTAAACAGTGGTTTATCCATCTTTTAACAAAAAACCACCGACGAAAAAGCTTTATGAACAGTTCCGAAAGATGGGTATCCATGAGAAAATTGAAAAGCAAGGCAAATTGGATGCATGGCCTTTTTGACTGAATCTATTCGACCAAACATTGGTTTTCTGAAATCCTAGTTACATTTGCATAGGAAACTTGGCTAACACCGTGAACCAAATAGCACCTTAGGGTTTTATAAGAGTTATGTTGTAGGAAAAGTGATTGTGTTATGTTATAGAGATTCATTTTGCGTGCCAGAGTTTTTTTTTTTGCTACGGGCCCCACAAAATGTTGTGTGTGTAGGAAATTTTTTGAGGTCATGTTAAATGATAGATGATAAACCTTTTGTTTTATAGAAAAGCGATTGTGCTGTGTCATCTTAAAAAAAATAAAATGACAATGTTTTGATATATATCTATTGAATTTTATATTTATTTCTTTCATAAATTTATAAAATATAAATATAAAAAGTTAATAAATAAATACTAAAATATGGTCATTACACTTAAAATAACACGAAGTGATGTCATTTAAAAATATATGAAATTGTATTATATAAAATGAAAAATATTTTTTCCTTTGTTTTAATAAATAAATTATAGTATTTATTAATAAATTATTTTTTTTTAAGTTAGAGAAGGACATATCTTACACATATGGACATATTTTGAAATTGACAAAATATTTTTTAAATAAAAAACTTTATTTATTGAAAATGACAAAAACTAACCTTTAAAATGTTATTTTTTAAAAAATATTAAAATTAAAAAAATATTTAGATGATTTATCTTACACACGTGGAGTTATCACATGCTATGAAGCACCGACACTTCAAAAACCCTGACGTGTCGTGTCCGACACTTCCCGACACTCTCGGACACTCCGACACTCCCCGACACTCCAACACGCG
The DNA here is from genome assembly GCA_032173675.1 of Gastrolobium villosum. NCBI lineage: Eukaryota > Viridiplantae > Streptophyta > Magnoliopsida > Fabales > Fabaceae > Gastrolobium > Gastrolobium villosum. Next base: position 14,632 of record JAVKPL010012171.1, on the reverse strand, counting down.
TTATAGAAATTCAAAAAAAGTTTAAAGGTTGTATTGCGTTGATATTTTAGTTCCAACTATTAAACTCGTTGGATTATGATTACTATTTTATTGAGTTTAATATAAATATTTGGGATATCTTATGTTTATTTGCAAAATTTACGAATATTATAAGTTTAGATTCATTTCTTTGTTAAATTATTGAATATCTACATAAATTAAAAATATTATTTAATATCAAAACGTGTCCTAACGTGTCGAAATCTAACATTTTTTAGAATTAACGTGTCGGAGTGTCGTGTCGTATCGTGTCACGTGTCCCGTGTCGGTATCGGTGCTACATAGATCACATGTGTATGTCACGTCACATACACGTGGAAAATGTTATTTCATGTATCGTTTTGCAAAAGATCATGCGCGAAATAAACCCTTGTAGGTCATAAACATGAAAAGAGAGAAAAACAAAAAAAATATTATGCAAAAGAAATAATATTTGCCCACCCTTACACATGTTCAACCCAAGATACATGCAATAAACATCTTAGGGATCAAAACAATACCTTTGTTCATATTAAAAAAATCTTGATCTAAAGCATTCTTGATCACCAATCGATACTTGAAAGCACAAGTCCTCCAATGAAAGTCCACGCCACCTTATTCTCTTGTAAGAGAAAAACAATTCTTCAAAACCCAAGTTCCTTCAAGAGAGGTTGCTAAAACTCAAGATAAGAGGCAAGGGAGAGTGACGGCTATCGTGAGTCCAAGAGAAAGAAAAGGGCAGCCACATTTGTGTGTTTTCAGGTAGGGCTTTTGGATACATGAAAAATAAGAAAAGTGTCGCATAAAAATAAGGAAAAGGGGAACTTAATATGACGACTAATCAACTCCTTAATTAGGTCAAATTAATGCCCCATCACATCCCAACATATTGGATAATTTCTTTAATTTTTATCTAATCAATCCAATTGATTGGTTTCCTTAATTTTACACAATCAATCTAATTAATTGGTTTTCTTAATTTAGACCAATTAATCTAATTAATTTGTTTTTTTAATTTTAGTCAATCAATCTAATTGATTGATTTCCTTAATTTTAGTTATTTATCTTAATTTTGTCATTTGTCATTAAATCTAATTTCATGACTATATTTAAATTCAAAATGAGAATTCAAATTATATTTAATTAATTTAACATTTAAATTAATTAGGATGCGTTATAGATCAAGTCCCACTTGACCCATGATGGTATTTTCCCTTTCTTGGCCCAACATGTGGGCTTCACCAACTCAGGCTCATTAACCCTTATTAGGCCTAAACCACATATGTTAGAATTCAATACAAGTCAAGGTGTTTGTATGTAACCCATCAGGCCCAACCATCTAATGACAACACAGAGCACTAGCAATGCTTTGTTGTCCTAGAGCTAGTCGAGTTCGTCAAATGATCAACCTGTTATACCCATTTGGTTACCGTGTGCATCGTCCTTTTGTCTCAGTTCTCCGTCCCATTGACCTAGGACAAAGAAACGTGTCAACCCCTGCGGTCTAGGTTTAGCTTTTGTCGAAACAGGGAATCTTCATTTACGAACTCTAAAGGGCGGGCCATCTCATGACTCCTTTATTATGCATAGATTATTAAGTCTCATAAATGTCATATCGATTTCACCGGTCTATGGATAACCTAATCTCTTATAGAGATTGACGAATCCCTTCAGCTTGTCACATTAACGTTGAGTCCTTAGTATACAGCCTTGTCTCGTAATAGACGTGTGGTGTCATCGAATCCTCATGATCGTGATCCCTATCACAAATCCTCAGTGTTACACACTGTGCAACCAATGCACTCTACTTAAAGAATATAAAGGTTCAACGATTTTGATGATAACAAACAAAACATGGAAAGAAAGCTTCAAAGTGCAACCATAAAAAAGAAGTCTAAAGAAGTTCAACACTTAAGCTTCAAGATAAGACTCTAAGTCTAAGCAATCTCAAAGTAATATATCTTAGGACTTAGGGTCATTTGAAGGGAAAATTGATTTCTTACATAAACGAAGCTCAAAGTATTTTTCAAATTATGTGTATTCAATCATCGTTTGATATTTAAATTCAGTCCTAACATGAAAATCTATTTTTAAATGTTTATCAAATGTTGAAAAGTATTTGAAACTGATTCAAATCAAGGGAAAACCATTTTAGGGCGAAATCCAACCTTTCATCAGGTTGGTAATCAATTACCCAAATAATGGTAATCGATTACTATTCAAGGTAATTGATTACCTACAGTGCAGAAGACAAAATAACGGTTATAAAATGGCTAGTTTGCGAAAATGAGTAGAAAAACACCCACGACGACCCTCTATAAAAAGAGATTACCATTCCATTGATTAGACAACACTTCTTGATCATTATTACTCATTTATATCATACTACTTGCGTTACTCTTGTCTTCTTGATCATAAATTCTCTTTGAGTTTTATTATTGTGAGAGTGTCAATACCCATAGTTCTTCAACTTGTATAACATATACTTTGAGAGTAATTAGCCACTATTAAACACCTCTATTTGATTCCTTGAATAGTTAGGGGACTAAACCCTATACACTTGAAAGGTAACCAAATTTATAAGAAAATATGGAGTATAAAATTGTGAGGCATCAAGAGCCTGAAGTCTTGAAAGGTTGTAGTGGTTTGTCAAGCACCCTCAAGTTTGATAGCTAGTGAAAAAGTTTGATCAAGGGATTTCAGTCTGGACGTAGGTCACAGTGGTGGTGACTGAACCAGGATACATCTAGTTTGCAAGTGGTATCAGAGCTTAAACTCTAGTGTGAATAGCTTAACCGCTTCAAGAGAAGGGATGGCTTCTTTGAACCATGATATGCCCATTGAGGGATCTTCTAGTACTAGACCTCCATTTTTCAATGGCGTCGATTATCCTTATTAGAAGAATCGGATAAAAGTATTTCTTCAATCTAATGATTTAAGAGTATGGAACGCAGTTGAAAAAGGGTATACACCACCTACTATAAAAAATGAGAAAAATGAAGATGTTACTAAAGATATATATGATTACACCGAAGATGAAGTTAACAAAGGAAATTGGAATGCTAAAGCTCAAAACTTGATCAGAAATGCCTTAGGTCGTGATGAATACTTTCGTGTTTCAAATTGTAAGAATGCTAAGGAAATGTGAGATATTCTTCAAATAACCCATGAATGAACTAGTGATGTTAAATTTACAAAATTAAATGCACTCATTAGAGAATTTGAAATGTTTGAGATTCATGAAAATTAAAGAATTCAAAATATGCAAAAGAGATTCACACATCTTGTCACTCGTTTAAATGCTTTAGACAAATCTTTTACTAACCTTGAGTTAATTGCTAAGGTGATGAAAAGTGTGCACAATATGGAATGGCAACCCAAGTTGACTGCTATAACGGAATCAAAAGATTTGAAGACCATGGATCTTGCAACCTTGTTTGGCAAACCCCAAAAGTATGAAATGGAGCTAAGTAGAGTAGCCTTGAAAGAACAAGCCATCAAGAAAAGTGAGGGAATTGCCTTAAAAGCCTCAACACCAAACAAAGAAAAGGATGAGGAAAAAGAAAATGGAGACTCCGAAAATGATCTTGATGAAGATGAAATGAGTCTCTTCGTGAAGAAGTATGGAAAGAATTTTAAGAAGGACTTTTCATGGAGACCTGCATTTCCTCCTAGAAGAAGATCTAAAGATGAAGGATCTTCCCAACTCATCATCACTTGCTATGAATGTGGAAAAATCGTTCACTACAAATCGGAATGTCCAAATATTCAGAAGAAAGACAAATATGAAAAGAAGCAAAGCAAGGACAGAAAGAATTTCAAGAAGGCTTATCTTGCTTTGGATTACGAATCTAGTTCTTCCGATGATGGCTACAAGGAAGAAGCAAACCTATGTTCTATGCAAGATGGGAGACCATCGGAGAAATCAAGCAAAGGAACTCAACATATATGTCTAATGGCAAATGTATCTGAAACCGAGATAAACTCATCTTGCTCTACTATTTCTCCTTCATATGATTAGTTGTCTGAAATGTTTGAAGAAATACATATGAAACACGAGAACATGTTAAAACTCTTAGAGCATCAAGAAAAACTATTACTTCTTTGGAAAAACAAATTGCATCTTTAGAAAAGAAAATGAAAGATGAAAATAGAACTTTCAAATTACTTGATGCTAACATTAGTTGTATCAAATGCGTATCTTCAAGTGATCATGCATCTTCATCATCATGAACATCATGTAAAGATCTAAACAATGAAATTGATGATTTAATGAAATTCTAAGCAAATTCACATGTGTTGCTTGGTAAACAAAGATGCATGTTCAACAAATCTGGTTTAGGCTTTGACATAAACACGCACAAAAGCCATATAAAAACTTTTTTATTTCTCCATCCTACATGACAAGTAGCCCATTCATCAAATGTTTTCATTGTGGTGGAAAAGGTCATACTACTTCCACATGTAAAGTCAGAAAGAATGATATCATTAGGCAAAAGAAAGTGTGAGTTCCTAAGGGAACTAAACCCAAGACTAACACAAAAGGCCCTAACAAGATTTGGGAGCCAAAGATTAAATCTTGACTTTGTGATGTAGGTTTGTTTGAAGGCTAAAAGTTCCAAGTGGTATTTGGATAGTGGTTGTTCAAGTCACATGACGAGAGATGTAACCAGATTCTAATCATTCATAAGGAAAGAGCATGTACATGTTTCCTATGGAGATAACAACAAAGGAAAGATACTTGGTATCAGAAAAGTTGGTAACTCCTCCTCTGTCTCTATAGAAAATGTTTTACTTGTTGAAGGCCTTAGATATAACATGCTTAACATTAGTCAAGTTTATTCAAAATGAATAATCTTCAAATATTGTTTCAATTAGAACCGATCATGGTGGAGAATTTGAAAATCAAGATTTTGAGACCTTTTGTGAAGAAAATGGAATTGAACACAATTTTGTCCGCTCCTAGGACTCCACAACAAAATGGAGTTGTAGAAAGGAAAAATCATGTTTTGGAAGAACTTGCTAGAACCATGTTAAATGAAAATGATCTTCTAAAATATTTTTGGGCAGAAGCCGTTGTCACCGCTTGTTATGTTATGAACCGTGCTTTAATTAGACCTATTTTGAAGAAAATCCCATATGAACTTTACAAAGGAAGAAAACTCAATATTTCATATTTTCATGTCTTTGGTTGCAAATGTTGTTTTAAATAATGGAAAAGAAAACCTTGGCAAATTTGACTCTAAAGCTGATGAAGGCATATTTCTAGGTTATTCAGTTACAAGTAAAGCTTATAGAGTCTATAATAAGAGAAAAATGGTCATTGAAGAGTCTATTCATGTTTTATTTAATGAGACTAACAATGTCTTGCCTAGAAAAGAACTTTGTGATAATAATCTTATAGAAAGCATGAAAGACATAAACTTAAATGGTAAAAAGGAAGATGAAAGTCAAAAAGAAAAGGAAATAAGCAATGAAGAAACACCAAGTCAACAAACCAATGATGGAAACAATCTACCACAAGATTGGAGAGTAGCTAGAGGACACCCCATTGATGTGGTAATTGGTGATATATCCAAGGGGGCAACTACTAGAAATTCAATAAAAATATTTGTAATCATTTAGCATTTGTCTCTCAAATTGAGCCTAAGATCATAAATGAAGCAATTATTGATGAACATTGGTTCTTGACAATGCAAGAAGAACTAAATCAATTTGAAAGAAATCAAGTTTGGGAACTTGTGCCAAAACCAAATGATTATCCAATAATTAAAACCAAATGGGTATTTAGGAATAAGCTTGATGAAAATGGCATAATAACTATAAATAAAGCTAGACTTATTGCTAAAGGATATAATCAAGAGGAAGGTATTGATTATGATGAAACTTATGCTCCCGTTGCTAGATTAGAAGATATTAGATTATTACTTGCATTTTCATGTATAATGGATTTCAAATTTTTTCAAATGGATATTAAAAGTGAATTTATAAATGGATACATTCAAGAAGAAGTATATGTTGACCAACCTCCCGGTTTTAAAGTTCATGATTTACCTAACCATGTTTTTAAACTCAAAAAGGCTTTATATGGTTTGAAACAAGCCTCGATAGCTTGGTATAAAAGATTAAGAAAATTTTTATTAGAAAAGGGTTTTTCAAGAGAAAAAGTGGATACAACTCTCTTTATAAAGAAGAAAAATGATCATCTATTATTTGCACAAATCTATGTTGATGATATTATTTTTGGTGCCACAAACGTTAATCTTTGTGAAGAGTTTGCCAATCTTATGCAAAGTGAATTTGAAATGTCTATGTTGGGAGAGCTCAACTTCTTCCTTGGTCTCCAAATAAAACAACAAAAGGATATGATATTCTTCAATCAAACCAAATATTGCAAGGAGTTTGTAACGCCCTCCCTTGTATGCATCCAAGAGAGTCGTTTGCTAAGCGGAATTAGAGTCTTTAACGTCACTTTAACTACTGAAAAATCTAACTTTAGTGTTTCTAGTCAAAACTTAGTTGAAATTGATTATTTTTCTTTCTAGAAATCAGAGTATGTTTCCAAAATTGTCTTAAGTTGCTGAAAATATAATTTCTCCCGGCAGAACGTACTGTCTTTAGAAATTCGTACAAAATCCGTTATGATGATTTAAAAAAATATTCCTTTCGATTTAGAAAGAGCACGTCTAGGGCTTCGCGTGCATATAAAATAATAGTAAATTGGAGTTCGTTTGCCCCTTGAAACATAACCCGCAAGGTCCTAGTAACACTGTTTAAAATTCAGCACTTAATAGAACGTTTAAAAATCCATTTCACAAAATGTTTTCAGATTTTTCCAAAACAGCCGTTGTTCATGAAAGACTTAAATAGAATTTAAGATAATAGTGTCTACAGCCATCCAAGTGCTCAAAAATATAAAGCAATACAATCATCCAACAATTAAACAGTTACAGCAAAAATCCAATCATCAGTAAGTATCAGCATGCATCACGCCTTCAAATGCTCTTTCGTCCTCCTGCCATTTTATGAAAATAGCAGCCCAAAGGGGTGAGAATAATCCCAGTAGTGTGGCAACAAAACCAATAACGCAACAATATTAAACTAGGCACAAAATCATAAACAGTCACTTCAACATATCCTTTTTTCCTTTTCCTTTTCCTTTTCCTTTTCATCATATATATAATAGTGCGTATATAACGCCTTCCTTTTGCGCTCATAGCACCGTCGTACACGCAATACACAGTGGATATCCCATAAATCGGCACCCTCAAAGGTGGATTCCATCTGTGGCCTATGCGGACGGATGCCAAGTGTCCCATGCCCTGGTACCGGAGGGATGCCTATATGATGCGTGCTCAAATACATGGTCCTGTACATAACTATTCTAATTTGCAAGGCTATATGAATTTGGTACATGCATGTCATGCTATGCGAAAACACACAAAGCGGAAAAATAGATGCGGTATGATGTAAGATGCATGCTTATATTATTCTTTTCATATACGTTATGCTGCCACATAACAACTTTACCTCACAATCATATTGCCATCAAGGCATTTTCATGGCAGAATACTTTCATCATAAGGAACATAATTTTACGGAGTGTGGAGTATCATGTTACAACTTCATACACTAGTCAATAGTCACATTAGGTAATATCGTCTAACACTTACGTTGTGTGCCTTAAATAATTATCAAACAGCAGCGAAATATGTTACGTCTCTCACTATTTATGCGCACCTAAATCAAGTGCACTAAATCAGAATTATACACCACAATATTCCTACCTAAAACATAGGTTTTTAAATCCCCATTTCCATTAAATTCCCATTCTGCCTACAAGGTGATATTCTTAAAATATTTTGTCTTCATATTAGTCTTCCCAACATTTAGCAGTGAGCAAAATACAACAACATTTTCCTCACTAAAACAGTGAGCTTAAAATCAGTTTACATCAACGTTTTACAGCAAAACAGTGAGCAAAAAACAACAACATTTTTTTGAAAACAGTGAGTAGAAAACAACAACGTTTTTCTTAAAACAGTGAGCAGAAAACAACAACATTTTTCTTAAAACAGTGAGCAGAAAAACAGTAACATTTCTCTTAGAACAGTGATCAGAAAATAGCAACGTTTTGCTTAAAATAGTGAGCAGAAAACAGTAACGTTTCTCTTAGAACAGCGAGCAGAAAAACGTTTCTCTTAGAACAGTGAGAAGAAAACAACAACGTTTTGCTTAAAACAGTGAGCAGAAAATAGTGAGCAGAAATAGTAACATTTTTCAGCAAAAACAGTAACGTTTTTTAGCAGTAGACAGTAACATTTTTTTAGCAGCAGTGAACAAAATACAGCAGCCTAACTATATGTGGTAAACTACTTTAAAATAGGACTTAGCTTACATTAAAACTTTCAAAGTCAGAATTGATTTTATCAAGACAAACATATCAATGAGAATTTATTCCACAACCCTACTACTTCATTCAAGGTGTGCAACAAGGGCCTAAGCATACTATCCATAATATAGTGTTTCACAAAATTTTAAAGGCATACTAAGTTATCACTCAACAGCCCCACAATTATCTTTTTATTATGCTCTTCCTATGGTCCAAGGCATAACATGGCAGAATTTTTAAGAGAGTCCACAAGTCAATTTAAAGGCCATCTCTAAACATTTTCACGGTTAAACAAAGGAGGGAAAAAGCCTAAAATCTGAGTTTACATCTTGTAGTGTACAAAAGAGCACTAGTTGGCCAAGGAGTACACTTCACTTTCTAAGCTCCACTAAACAACAAGTTCAACCTTCCTAGTTGATGACTTGTACGCACAAAATGGGGGGTGGAAGAACAACTTGAGGCAGCACCTACATGCAAGGTGATATCTCCATCAAACAATCATGGTAGGAGAAGACAATGAAGAAGGAAAGTACACTATACCCTTGAATGGAAGCTCGGCTGAACAGTGAGGCAAGGAGAGGAATGCTTGCATTATATTTATTGCCTAAGGTCCACGGTTGGTAGCAAGGAAAGAGGGAATGGTGTGCAATTTTTCTGAATGTCTTCACCCTACACTCTTACGGTTTTCAAGTGGAAGAAGGAAGGTATAAGGTGCAGTTTTTGTTTCTGTTTCAAGAGCCTAAGTTTCAGCCTACACATCAACGCATAAGGATAGAAGGAGTGAGGAGTTTAGGGGCTGATTTAAAGCCATCCAACAATGCACAAACTTAACTTGGTCCTCACACTTGGAGCTCTCAAGAGGGGGGGTCAAAGGGTGCAGAATTTTCTGCCCAAACAAAAGACATGCAAACTGACTACAAGATCCACATTGGCTGCATGTCTTAAAGGCTGCATAAGGTTGGAAGGAGCAGTAAGCAATTAGCTTGCCTTCTAACACTCACTATACGTATGGAACAAGGGAAGCAAAGGGTAAGGCTGACTCACTTGATTAGAATGCAGTCAAAGTGCAGAATTTTGATGAGCCATATGCGCACAAGTGGAGAGGAAAGACAAGATAAGCTATGCCATGTGGAGATTACTAACTAATAAGGGGCTGACTTGTTGAATCACTTAAGATGAGGTTAGGGTAAGTTACTAATGGATTTGGGCTGTTTCAAGAGTACTTCTCAAGGCCTTAAGGCTTCAACCCAACAAACATTTGGGACTAAAAATGTACAAGCCCAAAAATGATACTAACTTGGGTGATTCAACAAGTCACCTATCATTATTCCTACATTTAATTCTTTCTATTTGTTACTACAAATTATTCCTACATCTTTTAACTATATGCCTAAAATAATTTCTCACCTATCATTATAATTCCAATAATTTTTCTAACTCAATATTAATTCCACACTAGTAACCATACAATTCGAATTCCAACCAATTATTACACGAAACTCTAATTTTCACACATGCATTCTTATGCCTTATAGTATTTTATGTATTTTCCCTATTTACGTGGGATGTTACAGAGTTACTCAAGAAATTTGGAATGGAAAACTCCAAGGCTATTGATATTCCCATGGGTACATCTTGTTCTTTAGACAAGGATGAAGGAGGTAAATCCATAGAAATTACTAAATATCGAGGTATGATTGACTCACTTCTTTACTTAACTGCAAGTAGGCCCGGTATTATGTTTAGTGTGCATGTGTGCTAGATTTCATGCTAATCCCAAGGAAGCACACTTAAGTGCCACAAAAAGAATTGAGATATCTTGTAGGCACTTCACAAATGGGGTTATGGTACCCTAAGGGTGCATCATGTGAGTTAATAGGCTATTCCGATTCTGATTTTGTGCAATGCAAATTGGATAGGAAGAGCACTAGTGGCACTTGCCACTTTCTTGGTTGCTCTTTAGCATCTTGGCATAAGAAGAAACAAAATAGTGTGGCTTTGTCCACGGCTGAAGCCGAATATGTGGCGGCCGATAGTTGTTGCGCTCAAATCATTTGGATGAAACAACTCAAGGACTTTGGGGTTGAACTTGATCACTTCCCCATAAGGCGTGACAACACTAGTGCCATAAACCTCACAAAGAATTCCATAATGCACTCAAGAACTAAACATCTTGATATTAGGCATCATTTCATAAGAGATCATGTGCAAAGTGGTGATTATATCTTGGAATTTGTGGAATCTTCAAAGCAATTGGTTGACATCTGTTCTGCCTGGGGCAGATGTGTCCAATCTAGGTTGGATGATTAATCTCGGATTCAAGTGTTTCTCTCTGGATATCTATGAGTTAGGTATCTAGGGAGAAACATCGATCACTGACACTGACCAAGGCTTTCGCCATCATAGGGTGTGTGTGTGTGATGCTTCATGAGTAGGGTTAGATTCTGCGTACCTTGTTGCTCCACCTACCTTTATATAGCGCGGTTCTAGGTTTTGCCAGGGTTGGGCCGAGATGGATGGGCCGAGATGGATAGTGGGCCTTAGTCCAGCCCATAACAGTTGCCCCCCAGCTCGGTAGGCTGAGTTATCAGGGTGCCGAGCTGCGCTGTTCGTCTGCTTCTGGTTCTAAAGCCGGTGTATGAGCATTCATAACACGCATTCCTAGTGTCTCTTCGTCTTGTGGTGACTATCCACGTGTCTTACATCATCATAATACGTACCGTCACCCATTTCCTGCGCCGCCCTAGCATTTAATGCGACTGTGCAGATATCAATCATTTGTCCTGTCAGGTGCTTTTACCCTTTTGCCCCTGCCTTTTCGTTTTTCGCGGGTCATAACCTTTGAACTTCTCCTCTTCCTCCTATTTCACTGCCATTCTCCACCTTCTTCATTTTTCTGCTTCTATTGCTGGTGCTGGCGATTTATTGCGTTGTATCGTGTTTCAAGTCTTCCTGCTAAGTATCAACCCTCTCCGTGGAGTTACTTCGTATTAATCACTTTGCAGGTATGGCTTTGGCTTTTATTTCCTTGTTCTTTGCCGTTGCTACTGTTTGTGCTTTTGCTTTGTTGTTTTTCTTGTTTCTTCAAACTCGCATTCGTCCCTTGTATTTTCGGTTTCCTTATCGTCCTTGGTTACTTAGTTACATTTACTGTTCTTACTTGAAAAAGTTCCCAGTATGAATGAGAATGAGGGAACTTCTTATGGATATAGGAGGGCCACCTGCCCTCGCATTTTTGGCCGGAGTGATGAGATTCTGGCAGAGGAAGAGGCTATGACTGCTGAGGAGGAGACGACTCGGAACCATGGTTTCTCTTCTGGTCCAGGACGTCGGCCACCGACTTCCGTCCCAAGACGTCGTCCTCCAACTGTTGGCCTTGGACGTCGTCCCTCAGCGCGATCCCGGCCTTCTGGCCGAGGACGATCTCGGTCCAACAGGCGAGGTCGGTCTCGAGATTCTAATCGTGCTGCGGCTTACCCGTTTGCGAGTGCCAACCCTGTCTCAGATAGTAGACATAGGCCCCACTCCCTTATTACTGGCCAACGAAATGTCGTTGCCGTAAGTCAATCCTTTGTCCAACCCATGTTACCTGCTCTTCTTCTCGGAACCCAAATCCGTGCTTCAACTGTGTTTATCTCAGCGCACAATTTATCGGAAATGGCAACGATTTCATGGCGAACTTAGTCCTGGGCAGTTGCTCTCATGACCCCGGACTTAAAACTTCTGTTCCTATGACTTCTTCAGACAGCTCTTCCAGTTCTTCACACTGTAGTTTATTTAACTCAGGTGCGTGTATTTGCTACTTTTGTTTTTTAATCCACCCATTTTGCTGTTCTAGGTTCTTATGGAGTCCCCTTCTGCAGAACTCAATGTGGAGACTACATCTTCTAACCTGGAACTGGAGGCCGACGTCGTAGCGGTTGAAGAGGGTTCTGCCCCTGTGGGTGCCAGCCTGCGCAGGCAATTCCCCTGGGTTACCCAGGAGGTTCTTAGCTTCAGGTCCTCCATGACCACTGAAGAGATATCCGGGTTGCCCATTGGGAACCCGGTAGGTTTTAATACATTCTGCCCAGCCGAGGATGAACCGGTGTGCTCGGGGCGGAACCCGCAGGAGCCCCCTTTTTTCTTTTTCTACCGAGATTTGATCACAAAAATCGGCATTCGCTTTCCTTTCTCCCCCTTCATAATATGCCTTCTAAACCATTTTTTTCTGGCTCCGACCCAAATTCACCCCAATGGATGGGCATACATTGTTGCTTTCGAGCAGCTCTGCTTATCCTTGTCGGTGAATTGTTCTGTCGCCCTGTTTATGTACTTTTTTAATATTTATACCCCACGCTCCGGTTCTGAACCTCCCAAGTTAAAGGGTTGGGCCAGCATCCGGGGTCGCATCAGTAAGCCCTCCAGGAGATTGTTTTCCGTATACAGCGACTCCTTCAAAAATTTTAAGGGCGCGTATTTCAAGGTCGTGGCCGAGGTCGGTGAGAGACCCTGGTTTGTTGGGGAAAAAGATGAGGGAAAATTCCCACTATACTGGTCCCACGAGCACTACCTCCGTAAGCCGGCTGACTACAAGCTTGCCTTGTCCGCCGAGGAAAAGATCAGTGTTAAGACCTTGCTAACCCATATTCGTACCCAAGGTTATATGAGTGCTGCTTCCTTGGTTGCCAAATCCTGTGTTGCAAGTGATCAGCCCAGTACGCTTTTCAACATTTGTTATTTTTTTTTATTTTCCATTTTGATTCTGCTACATACTCTCTATTTCCTTGGTTTTGCTGGTGACCTTGTTCCTTATTGTTTCACTTGCCAGGCTCGACAATGAACCCCAACGCGGATGATGTGCCGGATTACTGCCGGGCCCTACGGGGTAAAGGTGTAGCCCGTCCTCCTCCAGCAAAGAAGGCGAAGGTTGCTGCCCCTTCTCCAGGTGCTGGTTCATCCAACCCCGACACCCATCGTGGCATATCCATCCTGGATCTGACGCACGATGGTGAGAATTGGCTGGATGGGGAGCCAAGAGACCCCTTTCATTACTGGTGGTGGTACGACCCGGGCTGTAGTGTCCGTCGATAGAGGCAGCGCCCCACCCTCCCCCCTACCTGCTGGTTTGAGGAGGGGTTCTCTTTGGGAGATGGGAGTCACTACCGAGCTGCGTGGTGTGACTCGCGCTCCTCCCTCTTTCTATGGCTCTCCCACACCGTCCAAGGCTGAGGCTGAAGAACTTCAGAAAGCCGAGCTGTACCTGTTCAAGGCGGCTTCGCTGATGAAACCATATTCTATTATGCTGGAGAAGCACTCCGAGGTGGTAGCCGAGAAGGATACCCTGAAGAGTGAAAAGATCATCATGCAAGGCAATCTTGACCAGCTACGGCAAGAGAATCAGACTTTGAAGTCTGACGCGGCCGAGCTAAATCTGTCTCTGCAGCGTTCTGAAGCCGATCTGAAAGCTATCTCGGACTCCTTTGGTCTGGATGGTGGGAAGGATACCGTAATTAATTTTTTCAAGACCAAGTTATCCATGCTATCCGATGCGGAGGCAAAGCATAGGGAAATGACTTCACAGCTGGAACAGATGAGGGTGCAGCAGGAAGAACTGCAGGCTGACTATGATCAAAGTCAGGCTGCACTTGAGAAAGCCGTTGGTTCCGCCTTCAATAATGCTGTGAACCAGGTAAAATATTTCAACCCTGAAGTGCCCCTCAGCCTGGATCAGCTGGATTGCTTTGGCTACGTCAGTGGTGGTGTATTCTACTCCTCAGCCGAGGAACCCAACGCAGCAGATGGCGAGGATGTCGTGCCCAGCCCGGAGATTGAAGCTGCAAATCGGCAGTTGGATACCGATATCCAGCCAGCTTTGAGGGGGGATACCCCATAATTTGTAATCTGTTGCTGATATTCCGGCTGTATGCTGTAAAAACATTTTTTGCACTAACTTGTTATTAATTCAATAATTAGAATTAATTGTGTAACTTGTATATGCTTTATTTGCAATATCTGTCTCGTATATTTCGAGTTTCGAATTTTCGTTTTGGCTGGGAGAATGTGCGAGGGCGTCCCCTTGGCACATTACCCCTTTTTTCATAATTGAGACGAGGTTAGCACTCTCGACCTTGCCCTTTAGGCAAGGCGGGTTCAAACACCCCGGCCTATTTTTTCATTCGTGAGTCTCAGAACTCCCAATTTAAGAATGGGTTCATATAGCTCGGATTCAATTTGTAGACG